>CM040785.1:34724024-34844024 GCA_022829085.1 Abramis brama
CTTAAAGGGAATGTGAGATGACGCTCTGATTGGTTTATTTCACGTTACGCCCAAACCACACCTATGAATAATGAAGCTACTTCAGACCAACCCATTTTAGATTTGCGCCTGGCGCAAGAGTCATTTATCCCGCTGGGAAAATAGCAACAGCGCCAAGACCCGCCCACAAAGTTACTTGCGCTTTGCGCTTTGACACTTGCGTTTCAGATCGTTAAAATAGGGCCCTATATGTTGTTATATTAGAATATCACATGAGCAAGAGTGCCGTTTTCCTGTGCACAATTGCAAATGTATTTATTTTATACAACAGTTAAATTAACAATAAAGTTAACATTGTGAGTTACTTTTTGGACAAAATATTGTCAATTTTCACTTTATATTGCCGACGAGAATTTCATAATGAAGCCGTGGTCCAACAGACAGCGATGATTTTTTTTTTTTTTTTTTACTGAAATCCGCGTTTTGAACGAATCATTTTAACGATTCAATGAACAATCACTTGTTTTTTTGAATGAATCAGCCGTTTGAACAAATCGGTTGACTCCAACAACTCGCTTATTAAGACAGTGGGTGTTTCTCAATATGCGTTCTTCAGCGATCTTGCGTCCTTGTGTTCTCGTTTTACGTCATCATTAACCGTCGAAGTTCAGACCCAATTCTCAAGAACGCAAGTACAGAGGACGCATGAAAGAACCCGGATGTGTTCTTGATACCGAGGATGCATCGAATGCAGACTTGAGCTAGTACTCGCCTGGTGTCCCAGAAGTCATTGCGGCCGGTTCCGAGTTCGTTCTTCCAAGGAAGCTTGGCAAGACCGGTCTCCACGAGAACACAAGTCCGTTCTCTGCGTTCTTGGAATTGAGAAACAGCCAGTGACTTGCCGCCACCTACTGGTGGTTTCAGTTTCATATTTAAAGTATCCTTTAATTAAAACGTTAAAATTATAAATAATTTCATATTTAAATATTGAATAGCTTTATTTATGCAATTGTAAATGAAGTGTAAATATAGTAATGCCAGTTTTGATGCCGCTTCTGTCTCACCCCTGCACTGCAAGGATGGATTTTAATTTAATGATTTAATTTGACATTGGTACTGTGTTATTCTAATATAATTTAATTTGAATGTTAGAATTTGAAATAAAAGGTGATGCATACCTCTAAATACGTTTAGAAACAATATCCATATATAGGTGAAAATGCCCCTGGAAATCAATTTAAGGTGGCAAATATTGCCCCTTAATAAAAATGTTAATTTCGGTCACTACTGTGAACTGTGACCACTGCATAGAATATAAAAAATATGAATATCTTCGTGAGTCTTCTGTCAACAACGCTAAACCAGCCAGGGTACCAGTACAAAAATACAATCAGTAAAATATCATTTAATTATTATCAACAAAACTTTGAAAATATCTAGACATATTTTTGTCAATATTGCGCACCCCTAATGTACGGTATTAATTTTGATTTCTTCAGGTCTTAAAAAGGTCTTAAAAAGCCTTAAATTTGACTTTAAAAATTGTGCAGATACCCTGTGAAAGCATTCTTTAGAAATGTTGGCCCATATTGATAGGATAGCATCTTGCAGTTGATGATAGATTTGTGGGATGCACATCCAGGCACGAAGCTCCCGTTCCACCACATCCCAAAGATGCTCTATTGGGCTGAGATCTGGTGACTGTGGGGGGCATTTTAGTACAGTGAACTCATTGTCATGTTCAAGAAACCAATTTGAAATGATTCGAGCTCTGTGACATGGTGCATTATCCTGCTGGAAGTAGCCATCAGAGGATGGGTACATGGTGGTCAAAGGGATGGACATGGTCAGAAACAATGCTCAGGTAGGCCGTGGCATTTAAACGATGCCCAATTGGCACTAAGGGGCCTAAAGTGTGCCAAGAAAACATCCCCCACACCATTACACCACCACCACCAGCCTGCACAGTGGTAACAAGGCATGATGGATCCATGTTCTCATTCTGTTTATGCCAAATTCTGACTCTACCATCTGAATGTCTCAACAGAAATCGAGACTCATCAGACCAGGCAACATTTTTCCAGTCTTCAACTGTCCAATTTTGGTGAGCTTGTGCAAATTGTAGCCTCTTTTTCCTGTTTGTAGTGGAGATGAGTGGTACCCGATGGGGTCTTCTGCTGTTGTAGCCCATCCGCCTCAAGGTTGTGCATGTTGTGGCTTCACAAATGCTTTGCTGCATACCTCGGTTGTAACGAGTGGTTATTTCAGTCAAAGTTGCTCTTCTATCAGCTTGAATCAGTCGGCCCATTCTCCTCTGACCTCTAGCATCAACAAGGCATTTTCGCCCACAGGACTGCCGCATACTGGATGTTTTTCCCTTTTTACACCATTCTTTGTAAACCCTAGAAATGGTTGTGCGTGAAAATCCCAGTAACTGAGCAGATTGTGAAATACTCAGACCGGCCCGTCTGGCACCAACAACCATGCCACGCTCAAAATTGCTTAAATCACCTTTCTTTCCCATTCTGTCATTCAGTTTGGAGTTCAGGAGATTGTCTTGACCAGGACCACACCCCTAAATACATTGAAGCAACTGTCACAGGTCGGGGTGGAGCGCCAGCGGGCCGCCCACCCCTCCGCTTGCGTGCCGCCCCTGAGGAGCTGACCGTGGACACGAAGGAGACAGACACAGAATTCAAAATAAACGTTCTTTATTAAATAAATAAAAAGTTTCTTAAAAAGTCTCTTCGCGTATCTCAGCACCTTCAGACAGAGGGAGGAATGAACATAATTCACAGCTTCCGCGTTCTCTTCTTCAGCGTTCTCTTCGTGTATCTCAGCACCTTCAGACAGAGAGAGGAATGAACATAATTCACAGCTTCCACGTTCTCTTCTTCAGCGTTCTCTTCGCGTATCTCAGCACTTTCAGACAGAGAGAGGAATGAACATAATTCACAGCTTCCGCGTTCTCTTCTTCAGCGTTCTCTTTGCGTATCTCCGCACCTTCAGACAGAGAGAGGAATGAACATAATTCACAGCTTCTGCGTTCTCTTCGCGTATCTCAGCACCAGGCTCAGGCAGGGAAAAGGTTAATGGTTTGTCACCAGCGCAGCTGTACACTCACCAGGCTCAGGCAGGGAAGAGGTTAATGGTATTCCACCAATGCAGCTGTACATTCACAGGGCTCAGGCAGAGAAGAGGTTAATGGACAGCTGTGACTGCGAGTGAACAGCAGAAACAATTCCCACACTCGCAAATCCACCACACACTGTAAGGTTTCACTCGTGCTCATTTCCACAATAAAACTGCAATTCAACAGACTCACGGTGCAACCAAGGCTTACACCCGCAATCCAGCCGAAGTTTTCTCTGTCTCTCTCTTCCTCTTTCTCTCTCTCCCGCGGCCTTCCTCCGCATCCGCGACCGCTCACGTGCTGCGTGCCTCACATCTCCTCTCTCCTCCTGCCTCCGCACATCAGCAACACCACCAGAGAACGATTTCTCGTGGGGGGAGACCCACCCCAACTGTCTCTTCACTTTCCTTTTATACACTCCATTTGCCTACACGGCCCCATCACAGATCCCAGCGTAAATCCCCCACACCCGATGTTCATCTGTCATTAGCCGCCGTTGTCATGGTGACAGATACACAGCCGGAACCGGCCTGGTGTTGCAATGGCACCGCCCTGGGGGGGGGGGGGGACATCTCTTCAGCGGGACTTGGTTCCGCCTCGACTTTGTCACCTCGTGACACAACTGCCATGTGATTGGTTGATTAGATAATTGCATTAATGAGAAATTGAACAGGTGTTCCTAATAATCCTTTAGGTGAGGTATAACCTGTGAATAAACGACTGTAGAACTGGATCAGAGCTTATACAATACACCACTGTTTTCAACATTTCAGATTAATAGTAAAGTTATGAAAATTATGTTATATAGGATTTAATGTTATAAGCAGATTCTCAATTTAGAGGTCATTCTCTCAAATAAATTCACAAGGTGCATTCTGGGATGCTTTTTAAACACTACTGAAGGTGTTGGCATTTCAGTACAATTAATACTTATATTCATCAAGGACGCATTAAATCGATCAAAAGTGACAGTAAAGACATTTATAATGTTAGAAAAAATTCTGTTTCAGATAAACGCTGTTCCTTTGAACGTTCTATTCATCAAAGAATCCTGGAAAAATAATTGTACATTACTGATTTCAATATTAATAATAATCATAAATGTTCCTTGATCATCAAATCATCATATTAGAGTGATTTCTGGAGGATCATGTGACACTGAAGACTGGAGTAATGATGCTGAACATTCAGCTTTGATCACAGGAATAAATTACACTTTACTGTATATTCACATAGAAAATGATGATTTACATTATAATAATATTTCATGGTTAATACTGTATTTTGATCAAATAAATGCAGCCTTGATGAGCAGAAGAGACTTTTTCAAACACATTCAAATACAATTTTTGTGCTCTAAAAGATATAGTTAAAATATATCTTGGATGTTTTCTTTCCACTAGTCTGAAAAACACTTTCTGAAAAGCCCAACATCTCAGAGTTGTCAGATGACTTTACACTGTCCTTCATAAGACCCTGTTGATAGGAGGCCTCATTGAGTGTGTGTGTGTGTGTGTGTGTGTGTGTGTGTGTGTTCTCAGGGAGTGTGTGTCAGATACGGTGGGTCTGCTGGGCGAGGTGAGCCGGCATCAAGCGTGTGTGTGTCTGCGCTCGGCACCTCTTCTGCAGGATCTGCAGGAATGGAGTCAGTGGGAGCTGGTGTTTCAGCCCAACCTCGGCCCGATAAAGGACTTCATCGACAAGCACTGTGGTGGGTCGGCTCCCACACGCATGCTGCTGCTTCTTGTGTCATTTTATGCTTAATTTGATCATTCATATGTGACCCTGGACCACAAAGCCAGTCACATGGGTAAATTTGTTTTAAATTGAGATGTATACATAATCTGAAAGCTGATAATAAATAAGCTTTCCACTGATGTATGGTTTGTTAGGACAATATTTGGCTGAGATACAACTATTGGAAATCTGGAATCTGAGAGTGCAAAAAAATCTAAACATTGAGAAAATCACCTTTAAAGTTGTGCATTCATGTTCTCTATTGTGCTGCATTCACTCACAAATATAAATGTTTTATATATTTACGGTAGGAAATTTACTAAATATAATTTAATTCGCTAATTTTGACCCATAACATGTATTGTTGTCTATTGCCACAGATATACCCGTGCGACTCGAGACTGGTTCTGTGGTCCAGGGTCACAGAGTTAAATCATATAGTATATTTCAGTGTGCATCGTGCTCAATGCAATCACAAAGTGTCTTTACAAATACAAATATGTACAATTCTAAATATAAATTGTACTCCAGATTTGTTAAATTGTTTCAAAGGATATTTTTTTCCCTTTAAAAAAAGAAAGAAAAAAAAGGAAAAGTTAAATAAAACAATTTTTTTTATTTTTTATTAATAAGGGTAAAAAATTATGAAAAATCAAATCAAATAAAAAGGTAACTATGTACATCCAGGGAGAGAACATGTGTATAAGCAAGCTTCTTATTCTTGCTCAATGCAATCACAAATACAAAAATGTACAATTACCGAATTTGTTTTAAATATAAATTGTACTCCAGATTTGTTAAATTGTTTCAAAGTATAAAAAAAAAAAAAAAGGAAAAATTAAATAAATAAAAATTAATAAGGATAAATAAATAAAAAAGGTAACGTCTCGGTTACGTATGTAACCCTCGTTCCCTGAGTAGGGAACTGAGAGTTACGTCGGATGACGACGAATGGGGTTTCGCTTAGAAAGCCTATCATCTTCGAGTATATAAAACGAGCCAATGGCAATGAAATGCCATGGGTCTGCGGAATTTACATAGCGTAACTCCGCCCCACCCTGGGGGTATATAAGGAAGTACGCTGGCAACATGCAGATATGTCTTCGCTGAGGAGCCGAGACTGAACTCAGGCGTTCCAGCGGTACAGCGGAAGTGGCAGGGAGACGTAACGTCTCCGGTCCCTACTCAGGGAACGAGGGTTACATACGTAACCGAGACGTTCCCTTTCGTAGTCACTCCGAGTTACGTCAGATGACAACGAATGGGGTCCCCAGTCTAATCACGCCACCTCGGCTGTCTCCCAGTGCCCTGCGTAAGTCTGAGCTCCCTGTCGTGAGACTAGCACGGACGAAGGAGTCCTACTTAACACAGGAATACCAAGGTACACTGGGAAGTATATCTCAGTGGAAATATGCCAACATGCCCAACCCGCAGGGGGGGACTTGGAATACACATATGACCCCGAAGGGCTGCATATGGAGTAACACTGGGGTGTCCAAGGTGGAATATTTCAACCCCAGGGGTGGCAAGGTGGCTTGCTGTGGGAAAGACACATGTTTAAAGAGGCTTACAGTGGAAATACACATGTGGGGGTCGCCCAGAGGGGGAACCATGCACATGGAGGCACCTAGCCAAGCGCGAAAGCTGCCGGTGGCATAACTCTGGCGTTGACGTCGATAGTGCTGGAGGAGACTCACTACCTGGTCTCGAAAGGGAGTGGTAGGAACCAGAGCATGTGAGCGGAGTGGAGCGGTGAGAATCTCCGCTCATCGCTCACGGAACTGTTCACCCCTCCGCTCCCCCGCTCAAAGCTACATCAGGCCGCTCCGCTCATTATCGCTCAGCGCTCAACGAGGTTTGCTTCGCGCTCCACTCAAATCGCCCCCCGCTCGCTCCAAAAAAGGAAAAAAATCTACATGTATATCACTTTTAGCTTAGACCACAGCCTTACCTCCTAAAGAACTAATGAGTAACAACAACATTTTTCAAATAGAAATGTTTTATTTCAAATTACAGGCCTATGTAAGAAGGAATGTAGCCTACACAAAAAGTCCTGTAAAATTAAACGAATAAATGGGCCTAATAATCTAAATAAAAATTATATAAACAAAAATATGATACATTTTTTCAAAGTAAATTAACTATAAGGCCAGAATTTTGATAAGTGAACTTCTGCGCAACGCGCACGATTAAAATTTAAATTGGCTTCCATACACACAAACTGCTGTAAAATTAAACGAATAAATGGGCCTAATAATATAAATATTATTACGGACGACACAAATTCGGCTAAATAAAACGAACCAAACAATTCAAACAAATTCGTTTTTTCATTCAAGTAGACCTAATGTCTACTTGAATGAAAAAACGAATTTGTTTGAATATTATGCTATATTTAATTTACACTTTGTTACAAGTTACCGTATTCAATTTGCTAACCTTTTGTTTTCTTCCCAGCGTTTTCTTCCCCCATGTGTCTTTTGAGATTCCAAAATGAATCTTTGCTGACTGAAACGATGTCTCCACATTCGTTTTCTTGTACCACATTATCATTGTTAGTTAGTTATATTAATAGTACACCTGACCTGTATGACTTCTCATTTTCCTTTTTGAAGTAGCCTACTTTTTGAACTCCATTATTGAGCCGAGTTTTGACTGAAAATAGTCTACTGTTGATGACTGTGCAAGACAGATGGATCCTGGTTTAGGTTTGACTGAGCATGCTTCAGACTCGTGGTGTGAGCGGAGCGAAATTGGAGTGGGAAATAAGGCGATGCTCCGTCCTTTTAAAAATGCCGCTCTGCGCTCTGTCCAAGATCCGCCCGCTCCCGCTCCCCGCTCGCTCCCGCTCCACTCCGCTCACATGCTCTGGTAGGAACCTTGGGCACATATCCAGGCCGGGGTCTCAGGATCACGTGAGAGTTAGCCGGCCCAAACTCCAGGCACGCTTCGTCAACCGAAAATGCCTGCAGGTCCCCTACCCTCTTGATGGAGGCCAATGCAACCAGGTCTTCATTGACAGGAACTTAAGATCCACTGATTGCAGAGGCTCAAAGGGAGCACTCTGCAGGGCAGTTAGAACCACTGAGAGGTCCCAAGAGGGTACGAGAGGAGGGCGAGGAGGATTCAGTCTTAAAATTGCATCATTGTCCACCCTAATTAGGCAGATCAATAATATTGTTGAATATTATATGTCCCCAACTAAGCAAGTCAAAGCCAAGGCAACAGTGGCAAGGAACCAAAACTCCATCAGGTGACAGAATGGAGAAAAAAACCTTGGGAGAACCCAGGCTCAGTCGGGGGCCAGTTCTCCTCTGGCCAACGAGCGAACAGTGTATGTTTATGATCCAGGCAGCATTACAGGTCAGAAGTCAGATTGGTCGTGTTGATGAAGCCGACACTTCAGGGATGCGTCATGGTTGGGTCCAGGTGCAGATCCATCGTCTAATCTGGATACGGCCGGAGTCCACCTCACTTCAGAAAACGGAGAGACTAGTTAACACTTCAGTACTGCGTTGTCGTCGCGTCCAGGCGCAGGTCCTTCATCTGATCTGGATACGGCCTGGATCTGGCGGACTGCGGTAAACCTCGGTATAAGCAGAGAGACTAATATTAACGTAGACGCCATTCTTCTTATGATGTAACGAGTACATCAGGATTCATGGGAAGTGTTCCCGGTTCCGGCTGGCCTAATCTATGCAGCCTAATATGGAATTATAGAAGTCTATAATGTGTTATGTGAATGCTAGGTCAAAGAGATGTGTTTTTAGTCTAGCTTTGAACTGACAGAGTGTGTCTGCTTCCCGGACAATGTTAGGAAGACTATTCCAGAGTTTTGGTGCTAAATAGGAAAAGGATCTGCCGCCAGCAGTCGATTTTGATATTCTAGGTATTATCAACTGGCCGGAATTTTGAGATTGCAATAGACGTGAAGGACTATAAAGCGTTAAGAGGTCGCTCAAGTACTGTGGAGCTAAACCATTTAGTGCTTTGTAAGTAATCAGCAATATTTTAAAATTTATACGATGTTTAATAGGCAGCCAGTGCAGTGTTGACAGAACCGGGCTAATATGGTCATACTTCTTGTTTCTGGTGAGAACTCGAGCTGCTGCGTTTTGGACTAGCTGTAATTTGTTTATTAAGCGTGCAGGGCAACCACCCAGTAGAGCATTATAATAATCTAGCCTTGAGGTCATGAACGCATGAACTAACTGTTCCGCATTTGTCAATGAGAGCATATGGCGTAATTTATCTATATTTTTAAGATGGAAAAATGCAGTTTTACAAATACTAGACACGTGACTTTCAAATGAAAGATTGGTATCAAAGAGCACACCCAGGTTCCTAAACGACGACTTAACAGAGCAGCCATCAAGTGTTAGACAGTTTTCTAGATTATTACGTGAGGAAGTTTTTTGTCCAATAATTAGAATGTCTGTTTTATCAGAATTTAGAAGTAGGAAATTACTAGTTATCCAATTTTTTATATCAGCTATGCATTCTGTTAATTTTGTGAATTGGTAAGTTTCGTCTGGGCGTGAAGAAATATACAGCTGAGTATCGTCAGCATAACAGTGAAAATTGATTCCATGCTTCCTAATATCATCTCCTAAGGGTAGCATGTACAGAGTGAACAGCAGCGGTCCTAGTACTGAGCCTTGTGGTACGCCATACTGAACTTGTGATCGATAAGACATAATTTACTGCTACAAACTGATAATGGTCAGATAAGTATGATTTAAACCATGCTAGTGCAATTCCACTAATCCCAACATAGTTTTCGAGTCTATTTAAAAGAATGTTGTGGTCAATTGTGTCAAATGCAGCACTAAGATCGAGTAACACTAATAGAGAGATACAACCACGATCGGATGATAAGAGCAAATCATTTGTGACTCTAATGAGAGCTGTCTCGGTACTATGGAACGGTCTAAATCCTGACTGGAAATCCTCGCAGATATCATTTCTTTCTAAAAAGGAACATAGTTGTGAAGATACTGCCTTTTCTAGTATCTTTGACAGAAAAGGTAGATTCGAGATCGGCCTGTAATTGACTAATTCTGTAGGATCAAGTTGCGTTTTTTTAACAAGCGGTTTAATCATAGCCAGCTTAAAGGTTTTCGGTACATATCCTAGTGACAAAGATGAATTAATGATATGACCTCTGGAAGCATCTCTTTCAGTAGCTTAGTCGGTATAGGGTCTAACACACATGTTGTCGATTTAGATGATTTAATGAGTTTAGTAAATTCTTCCTCTCCTATAGCAACGAATGAATCAAATTTTTCTTCAAGGAGACTACAATGCACTGACTGATGCGATACTGAAGTAGACGGTTGCATAGTTATAATTCTCTCCCTGATATTATCAATCTTGTTAGTAAAGAAGTTCATAAAGTCATTACTGCTGTGCTGCTTGGAAACCTTTGGGGTTGAAGATATATTTTTCGTTAGTTTAGCCACTGTTTCAAATAAATACCTAGGATTATGTTTATTTTCTTCTAATAGGGTTGAAAAATAAGCAGATCTAGCCGCTTTTAAAGCCTCTCTGTATGCAATCGAGCTCTCCTTCCACGAAATGCGAAATACCTCTAGTTTTGATTTCTTCCAGTTTCGCTCCATTTTTCTGGCTGCTCTCTTAAGGGCCCGAGTGTGCTGCTTGTACCACGGCGTTGGACTATTTTCTTTAATCTTCTTTAAGCGCAACGGGGCAACTGTGTCTAAAGTGCTGGAAAAGAGAGAGTTAAAAGTCAAGTTCTTGACTTTTATCAAGTTCTTCAAAGCTATCTGCAATATCAAGTTCTTCTAAGCTATCTGGGATGCTGAGATGATGAAACTGATCAGGAAGATTATTGGCAGAATTGATAGGTCTAACATATTTGTAACATGGAGTCGACTTTGCAGCCTTGGCTAAATTAAGTTTACACGAGACTAGATAATGATCTGAGATGTCATCGCTCTGCTGCAGAATTTCAACGGCATCAACATTTATTCTGTGTGATAATATTAGATCTAGAGTATGATTACGACAATGAGTAGGTCCTGACACGTGTTGTCTAACTCCAATAGAGTTCAGAATGTCTTTAAATGCCAATCCCAATGCGTCTTTTTGTTATCCACATGTATATTAAAATCACCAACAATTAGGACTTTATCTGCAGCCAGTACTAACTCTGATAGAAAATCAGCAAATTCTTTGATAAAGTCTGTATGGTGCCCTGTATACAGTAGCCAGCACAAATCTCAAACGTGATTTATCATTTACACTAGATAGTGTTACATTTAGCAACAACACTTCAAAAGAATTATATTTAAAACAAGACTTCTCAGTAATTCTGAAGATATTACTATAAATTACAGCAACACCTCCCCCTTTGCCCTTCAGACGAGGTTCATGTTTATAACAGTAATCTTGCGGGGTGGACTCATTTAAAGTAATGTAATTGTCTGGTTTTAGCCAGGTTTCTGTCAAACACAGCACATCTAGATTATAGTCTGTAATCATATCATTAACAACGAGTGCTTTTGAAGTAAGGGATCGAATATTCAGCAACCCGAGCTTTATCATTTGCTCATTCGTATTATGTCTGTTTTTTATTTGTTGAACATCAATTAAATTTTTACCCTTGAATGGGTTTAGGAGTTTTTTGTATGTCCTAATTCGGGGAACAGACACAGTCTCTATATGATGATATCTAGGTGAAAGAGGCTCTATGTGATGGGATTTATCTGACCTTGGTGACGCGAGGCCGCTAGCAGACAGTCGGTTTAGCCAGTCTGTCTGCTTCCTGACCTGAGCCCCAGATTGTCATGTTTGAGCTCTAAGACTATGTGCCATATTACTAGAGAGAAGAGCAGAACCATCCCAGGAGGGATGAATACCATCTCTTTTCAACAGGTCAGGTCTGCACCAAAAACTTTTCCAATTGTCTATGAATTTTATATTATTTTGGGGACACCACTCGGACAGCCAGCGATTAAGAGAGGCCAATCTACTAACTATCTCATCACTCCTGCGAGTGCTAATTTGGGCTGCTAATACAGAAACCTCCCCGTGGTGCAGCCTGGGAAACGCTGACTGGTACAATCTGATAGTTTCTATCCGATATTACTACTGCCAGTAGGCCAATATCTGTATACCAACCCGAGCAATCTAACAGATGAACGATGCCGAAGCGCAACAGATACTCGCCCCCCTCGGGGCCTGCACTGTCAATCGCCTCAATTAATATTGAAGGTTTCTCCAGACGCAAGGCAGACATACTAGCAACAACGGTCAGATGCTTCGACATAGTGTGCATGCAGGAAACCCATATCGGCCCTGCACAACACCGACCAGCCATCCCTGGAATGAAGCTGGTGGCTGAGATCCGACACAGACAGTATGGGTCAGCTGTATTCAGCAGACCAAACCTTGCGATCGAAGAGGTCTGCACCCACATCACCAAAGGGCAAATGGAAACCATCACAGTTGCCCTCCCGAATGTCTCTGTCACATCAGTGTATAAACCCCCCCATAGCCCGTTCCTCCACCCTGAACTGCCAGATAGATGCAAAAGGAAATACCACATTAACATTGGGGACTTCAATGCTCATAGCACACTGTGGGGTTATGAAGTGAACAATCAAGATGGAGATGAAGTCGAAACCTGGCTTGAGTCGAAACACCTGACCCTGATCCATGACGCTAAACTGTCAAAATCTTTCCACAGCGCCAGATGGAAACGAGGATATAACCCAGATCTTGTTTGCGTGAGCAGTGAACTAACATCGAGAGTTGTGAAAGCTGTCTTGGATCCTATCCCCCACACGCAACACCGGCCAATCACCATAACCATCAAATCTGTCCTCCAAGCAACTACCGTCCCCTTCCGCAGAAGGTTTAATCTGCGGAGGGCAGACTGGCTGCCGTTCCAACAGGAGATTGAAAACTCCATCTCCAGCATTCCATCACACCCCAACAACTACAACATGTTCATAGACTTGTTGAAAAGGTCAGCCAGGCGACATATACCAAGAGGATGCCAGACCGAGTACATCTCCGGACTGTCAGAAACATCTAATGAGCTATTGAAAGCCTACCACGAGGCATATCATGAGGACCCCTTCTCCCCCACCGTCACAGAACTCGGAGAGACCCTGCTAAACAAAGTTGGGGAAGATCGAAGGCTAGCCTGGAAGGAGCTGTTAGAAAATACCAACATGACCAACAACAGCAGGAAGGCATGGGCCACAATCCGCCGCCTCGGCGAAGACCATACCACACCACCCACGCTCTCAACAGTCACAGCAAACGCAGTTGCAGCACAGCTGGTGGCAAACGGTCGCAGCCAAAACCGGCGCAGACCCACAGGAGAATACCGCCGGACAGCGGTACCGGACCACCCACAACCAGCCAGAGCACTTACCAAGCCATTCGATCCACAAGAACTGGAAGCTGCAATGAACATGCTGAAACCTGGGAAAGCAGCAGGAACCGACGACGTACTGACGGAAATGATACAGCACCTGGGACCTAAAGCAAAGACCTGGCTCCTAGAAATGTTGAACTCATGCATGGCAGAGAAAATAATCCCTCCGGCATGGAGAAAGGCCAAGATAGTCGCAATTGTCAAACCTGGAAAGGACCCATCATCCCCAAAGAGCTACAGACCAATTTCACTCCTCTGCATCACCTACAAGCTCTATGAGAGGCTATTACTCCAACGCCTTATGCCAGTTATAGACTCCAAGCTTACTAAAGATCAAGCTGGTTTCCGTCCTGGTCGCTCCTGTGCTGGGCAGCTATTGAACCTCACCCAACATATTGAGGATGGTTTTGAGTGTAAACTCATCACTGGAGCAGCTTTCATAGATCTTACTGCTGCCTACGATACAGTCCAGCACCGCACCATGATTAGGAAACTTTTTGACATGACTGGTGACCTCGACCTGTGCCAAATCATCAAAAGCCTCCTCAACAACAGGCGCTTCTTTGTCCAATTAAATGACAAGAAGAGCAAATGGAAAGCCCAAAAGAACGGCCTACCACAAGGCAGTGTACTGGCCCCACTCCTCTTCAACATCTACACTAATGACCAACCACTTCACTCACAATGCCGCCACTTTATTTATGCGGATGATCTCTGCATCACCACCCAACAGGAGAACTTCCAGAAGATTGAGGCAGTCCTGGAAAATGCCCTTCAAGAGATGTCAACCTACTACAAAAACAACCACCTGAAACCGAACCCATCAAAAACTCAACTATGCAGCTTCCATCTCAAAAATCGAGATGCGAAAAAAGAACTGAGCATCCCATGGGATGGCCACAAACTCTCCAACCACCCTCACCCTGTGTACCTGGGAGTCACACTCGACAGGACACTCTCTTTCAAAACTCACCTCCAGAATACCAAAGCCAAGATCAACACTCGCAACAACATTCTGCGCAAACTGGTAAACTCAAAATGGGGTGCCGATCCATCAACCATCCGTGCAACTGCCCTAGCCCTGTGCTTCTCCACAGCCGAATACGCGTGCTCAAGCTGGAGCCGCTCCCACCATACCAAACTGATTGACATAGCCCTCAACGACACCTGCCGCATTATCACGGGATGTATAAAGACAACGCCAGTCCCGTGCCTCTATGCTCTAGCTGGCATTGCCCCCCCTTACATCAGACGATCCATCATTGCCCAAGACGAGCGGAGAACACAGGAGTTTGACACCAGGCACCCCCTGCACGGACACATTGCACCCCCACCCCGTTTGAAATCGAGAGCCAGTTTCCTGCTGACAGTCCCACTTCTCCAGACAACCAAAAAAATAGCGAGGACCAACATTTGGAAAGATGACTGGAACCAGCTAACTACACGAGCCCAGGATTGGATGGAGAGAGGAATCACCCCGACTGAATGTCTTGCCAGCGGGCACGACCTCCCATGGCTAACCTGGAAGACCCTCAACAGACTACGAGTGGAACAGGGGAGGTGCAAAGCACTTATGAAAACATGGAACCACCAGACAGATGACACATGTAGCTGTGGAGCAGTTCAGACAATGTCTCGTCTACTGGAGTGTGAAAACGCCCCCCAGTGCAGCCCCCAGGACCTGGCTGAACCGACCCCATCAGCTGTGACCTGCGCCAGATATTGGCAGAACGAAATCTGAAATTGCAACGGACTCGAAGAAGACTCCTGCGAACAGGAAGGGGGCCAGAGCAAATTACAGTGCCTGACATCGTACTTGTTCACACACCTCTTTAATGTTAATTTTGGTGATCTCCGACTGGCGGAGTCTAACATCATTAGTGCCGACGTGAATAATAATCTTAGAGAATTTACGATTAGCATTAGCCAGCACTTTTAAATTTGCTTTGATGTCAGGCACTCTGGCTCCCGGCAAACATGTGACTATGGTGGCTGGTGTCTCTATTTTCACGTTCCGTGTAATAGAATCGCCAATAACTAGGGCACAATCAGCAGAATTCTCAGTGGGTGTTTCACTGAGTGGGGAGAATCTGTTTGCTGTTGTAATCGGAACGGAAGAGCGGTGTTTTGTCCTGCGACTATAGCGTCTCACCGTCACCCAATTGCCCTGCTGTACAGGCTCTACTTCAGCCGGAACCGTGTTATGTACAGAGGTCACTAAGCTAGTCGCATCCAAAGGAGAATCTAAAGCCCTTGCACTCTTACAATTAACCTCAATTAAAGTTTGGATGCGTGTTTCTAGTTCTGAAATCTTCTCCGCCAGCCTAACTATCTCCCTGCATTTATCACATGTAAAACCTGTGCTGGCAGAGAAGGCTATGCTATACATGTTACATGAGGTGCAGGTGACAATAAGAGGAGATGACATGACACACCATGTTTGTTGACTGATACTCACCACAGGTTTTTGATGAACTTGTAAAAGGCGCGAGAGAAAAATAAATAAAGAGCGCACAGAAGACGCGAGCACGCTAGAGAATAAATAAATAAATAAAGAGCGCACGGAAGACGCGAGCGCTCTAAAGAATAAATAAATAAATAAATAAATAAAGAGCGCACGGAAGACGCGAGCGCGCTAGAGAATAAATAAATAAATAAAGAGCGCACGGAAAACGCGAGCACGCTAGAGAATAAATAAAGAGCGCATGGGTGGCACGCTAACGTTAACAGGCTAGCGAATTACTAGCGTGTTATGCTAGATTGAAGCTAGCGATGTCAGGTTAATGTGTGATGTTGATTGTTATATTTAGCAGTATAAATAACAAGAAATGATAGTAAATAATGATTAAAACAGAAAGATACGAAGCTTACAGACGCAAACTAATGCAACGCAGCAGCAGCAGGGTAGACAGGAGCAAGCAGCAGGGTAGACAGGAGCAGAGGACGATGGACGATGCTCATGGACGATGCTCTAGCGGAAGTGATGGTAGCCACCACCGCTGGTGGTAGGGTACTCAAACCTGCCTCGTCCCGTCCAGGAGCCACACGTGGAGGTTCCAAAGATCAGGACGAGGGTGCCATAGGGTGCCCCTTCCCTGAGAAAGCAGGTCCTTCCTCAGAGGGATTGGCCAGGGAGGTGCTGTCGCGAGGAGAACTAGTTCTGGGAACCAGGTGCGGTTGTGCCAATACGGGGCAACCAAAATGACCTGCTCCTCGTCCTCCCTGATCTTGCGCAAGGTCTGCGCAAGAAGGCTCACTGGGGGAAACGCATACTTGCGGAGGCCCCGCGGCCAGCTGTGCGCCAGTGCATCCGTGCCGAGCGTGCCCTCGGTCAGGGAATAAAACAGGTCGCAGACCACCTTGTCGGTTGATGTACGCTACTGTCGCTGTATTGTCTGATCGGACTAATACGTGCTGGCCCCTGAGCAACGCACGGAAGTGGTGCAGGGGGAGACGTACAGCCAGCAACTCGAGGCAATTGACATGCTAAAGGCGCTGGGGTCCTGTCCAGGAGCCCGCGGCAAGTCAAGTCAAGTCAATTTATTTATAGAGCACAACATAAACGCAACGTTTGTTGATCCACAGTGCTTTACAGACAGTCAAAAGGTTAATGGAGAAAAAGTAATAATAATAATAATAAAAGAATATATAAAAATAAAATAAAAAATCCATACACAGCTTCACTCAAATGCAAGAGTATAAAAATGAGTCTTTAAGCTAGATTTAAAAACGTTGAGCGATGGAGAGGCCCTGATATTAAAGGGTAAGCTGTTCCAAAGTTTAGGGGCAGCAACCACGGAAGCTTTCAAGTATATTTGTATAGCGCTTTTCACAATACAGATTGTATCAAAGCAGCTTCACAGTATTAAAATAAAATAATACAACAAAGTTTGTTTCTAGTGGAATTTATTGATTGATAGAATAAAATTAAATATCCCCAAAATATCCCCAACTGAGCAAGCCAAAGGCAACAGTGGCAAGGAACCGAAAAAACTCCATCAATCGGCCTAATGGTGTCCTAAAACTCCATCAGGTGACCTAATGGAGAAAAAAAAAAAACCTTGGGAGAACCCAGGCTCAGTCGGGGGCCAGTTCTCCTCTGGCATTTATGAACTAGAGGCCGGATTGTAGTTTGAAACTGTGAGATTAACAATATTATATGAATGCCTGGCTGAAAAGATGCGTCTTTAATCTAGTTTTAAACTGGGAGAGCGAGTCTGAGCAACGAACAGTATCAGGAAGACTATTCCAGAGTTTCGGAGCCAAATGTGAAAATGCTCTCCCTCCTTTGGTTGATCTGGATATCCTAGGTATGACCAAAAGCCTTGAATTTATTGATCTTAAAGAGCGCGATGGATTATAGGGTGATAGAAGATCCGCTAAATAGACTGGAGCTAAGCCGTTTAGGGCTTTATAAGTCAGTAGCAATACCTTATAATTAATACGGAACTTTATAGGTAGCCAATGTAGTGATGATAAAATCGGTGTTATATGATCATATTTTCTTGATCTAGTAAGAACTCTAGCGGCTGCATTTTGGACTAACTGTAGCTTGTTTATTGAGGATGCAGGACAACCGGCTAATAAAGCATTACAGTAATCTAGTCTCGAGGTCATGAATGCATGAACTAACTTTTCTGCATCAGAAACTGATAGCATGTTACGTAGCTTAGCAATGTTTCTAAGGTGGAAAAAGGCTGTTTTTGTAACATACGAAATATGATTTTCAAAAGACAGGTTACAATCGAGTATAACACCCAGGTCTTTTACTGTAGAGGATAAAGTAACAGGACATCCTACGATGTCAAAGTTGTATTGTGAGAGGTTCTGTGGGCGGTTTTTTGAACCGATAAGTATTACCTCTGTCTTGTCTGGATTTAATAATAGAAAATTACGCATCATCCAATCTTTTATATCTTTAACACACTCTGTCAATTTGGATAATTTAGCGTTTTCATCCGGCCGTGATGAAATATATATTTGAGTGTCATCAGCATAACAATGGAAACTAATTCCATGTTTCCTTATAATATTTCCAAGTGGCAGCATATATATTGAGAATAACAGAGGGCCCAACACAGATCCCTGCGGCACTCCATAGTTTACTGGAATTATGATCGATTTTTCTCCATTTAAATAGACAAAATGGTAGCGGTCTGATAAGTATGATCTAAACCAGCTTAATGCTTGTCCTTGAACACCAGTATAATTTTGTAGTCGATCTAAGAGTATTGTATGATCTATAGTATCGAACGCAGCACTTAGATCAAGTAAAACTAGTATTGAGATGCAGCCTTGGTCAGAAGCTAAGAGTAAATCATTTGTGATTTTAACGAGCGCAGTTTCAGTGCTATGATGCGGCCTGAATCCTGACTGAAACTTTTCATAGATATCATTTTCTTGCAAGAAAGAGCCCAGTTGAGTGGACACAACTTTTTCTAGTATTTTAGACATAAAATGTAGATTTGAAATGGGTCTATAATTTGCTAGATTATGCGGGTCTAATTGTGGTTTCTTAATGAGAGGTTTTATCACTGCCAGTTTAAATGTTCTTGGAACATGACCTAAAGATAAAGACGAGTTAATAATATTGAGGAGAGGCTCTTCCACTACAGGTAACACTTCCTTCAGTAGTTTAGTTGGTATAGGATCTAATAAACATGTTGTTGTTTTAGATGAAGTGATAAGTTTATTTAACTCTTTTTGTTCTATAGTTGTAAAGCACTGTAATTGTTCTTGCGGGGGGAAAATCGAGGCTGAGTTATAAGGTGCGATTGAGGATTGAACGTTTACAATTGTGGTTCTGATGTTTTCTATTTTCTCAGTGAAGAAGTTCATGAAATCATTACTACTAAACTGTAACGGGATATTTTGTTCGGGTGACGTCTGTTTATTTGTTAGTCTAGCCACGGTGTTAAATAAAAACCTAGGATTGTTTTGGTTGTTTTCTATTAGTTTGCGGAGATGCTCAGCCCTGGCCGCTTTTAGGGCCTTTTTATAACGTGACATACTGTCTTTCCACGCGATTCTAAAGACCTCTAAATTAGTTTGTTTCCATTTACGCTCTAAATTACGGGTTTCTCTCTTTAGAACATGCGTAGTATTATTGTACCATGGTGCTTTAATTTTCTCTGTGACCTTTTTTAATCTAACGGGTGCAACAACATCCAATGTTCTAGAGAGAATGGTGCTCATAGTGCTAGTTAGTTCTTCTAGTTCATCTGTTTGTTTGGGTTCAGGCAGCAGCTGAGACAGATCAGACAAGCAACTCGAGAAATTATCTATGGTGGATGGAAGGATTGTTCTGCCTGGTCGAAAACGCGGCGCCGCATGACATATTACAGCAGTACGTAATATGCAAGTTACCAAGTAATGGTCAGTGACATCATCACTTTGTGGAATGATATCTATATCGGTTGGATCGGTTCCATATGATATAATTAAATCGAGTGTGTGATTAAGACGATGAGTTGGTCCGGTGACGTTTTGTTTGACCCCAAAGGAATTTAATAAATCTATAAACGCAGCCCCTAACGCATCATTTGGATTATCTACGTGTATGTTAAAATCTCCAACAATTAATGCTTTATCTACATTGACCAATAGATCTGAGAGAAAATCTGCAAACTCTTTTAGGAAATCAGCGTAAGGCCCAGGCGGTCTATATACGGTAGCCAAGGCTAGAGATAATATGGATTTTTTTCTAACATCTAAGAGCGTAACATTTAGTACAAGTATTTCAAACGAAATAAACTTATAACCCGTTTTCTGAGTAACATTGAGAATATCTCTATAGACTGCTGCAACACCGCCGCCACGATCAATCAGACGGGGTTCGTGCTTATAGGAGTATCCTGATGGAGTAGACTCATTTAGACCGAAATAATCATTAGGTTTAAGCCAAGTTTCAGTAAGGCAAAGTACATCGAAGCTATTATCCGTGACTATTTCATTTACAATAACTGCCTTAGGTGTGAGTGATCTAATGTTTAGAAGACCTAGCTTTAGAAATTGTTTTTGGTTACTAATAGCAACATTTTCTGGTTTAATAACAATTAGATTTTTTCTAGATCCTGCAGTAGATTTATTATTTGATCTCACTAAACGAGGAATAGACACAGTTTCTATGCAATGTTCTACACTATTTATATCAGTTAATTTGGTGCAGCAGAGACTATGATTTGAACTTTTGGTTACTAGTCAAAAGGTATTTAACATTTTGGAGATGTTATCTGACAGAAGATCCGATCCGAATCTGCTTGGGTGTAAGCCATCAGCACGGTAAAGCCTAGGACGCTCCCAAAACAGATTCCAATTATTTACAAAGAGCAGTTTCTGCTCATTGCACCATGATATTAACCATTCATTTAGCGCGAATAATCTACTAAACTTTTCATGACCTAGTCGGTACGTGGGAAGCGGTCCTGACACAATGATCGTTATATCAGGCGATGTGCTGCGTACCGTATCGATCAGATTCCTGAAGTCTTTCTTCAGAACCTCTGTCTGTCGCAGCCTGATGTCGGCCCCTCCCGCGTGCAGGACCACAGTTCCGACGCGCTCGTTCAGAATCTCGGGAACGTGAGCAGCGATTTCAGAAACACGAGCACCAGGAAAGCAGTGACTATGCACCTTACTTTTATTTAACGTAGCTTGTACGTGTCGAACGATGGAATCACCGATGATCACAGCATCGCGTTCTGTTTCGCGAAGAGGGGAGAAGCGGTTTTGTGTGGATATCTCGAAAACCGGGAGGGTCGGAGAGAGTTTTCTTGGTCTAGACCTGACTCGCGTCTTCCGCTGCGGAAATATCCAGGCTTCGTGCTGGCATGTTGGAGCCGGCGTAAACGAGACCATAGCTGATCGCGACCTCGACGCTCGTGACCGATGCTGAGTAACGCACGGAGTAGACGAGGTCGGAGTCAGCGGGTTAGTAACGTTGATCACTGATTTGTGTGCATCGGCGCGTGATGTTTCAAGAGCTAACCGCCGGTCTATCAGCTCGGCTTTTCTCACTAAAAGGTCGTGGATCTGTTTCTCAACAGCTTCCAGCTCAGACTGCAACGCGTGTAGCTCAAATGTGTCCTCACCTGCACCAAAAGGTAGACTACTTACATCTGATCGATTCGCCATTTTAACAGATGGACAGTAAGTTAAGTTAGCAACGACGCTACCAGTGATGCTATCAATATTAATACTAATTTATGACTGAAGTCTTGGATATAATCCGTCTTTTTAGTGGTACAGGTGTAGAGTAGACGCACGATAGGCGAAAAAATGTTTGTTTGTAAGTGAGTGTGGAGAAGACGCCTTCAGCCGTGATCCACAGGAGTAACCTCTGTCACCTTTGGATTTGCAACGTGAATGAGGGACAGATAAAAGAAGCTGGTTACAAGATCTTAATGACCTAGAGGTTGTATATGGCTGGATAAGGTCACAGATATAATCCGGGGCTGATTTTTGCAGTGCCTTGTATACAAAAAGAAGGACCTTAAAATCAACTCTGAATTTGATAGGGAGCCAGTGCAATGAAGCAAGAACAGGAGTAATATGCTCCCGTTTTTTTGTTCCTGTCAGCAATCTGGCTGCCGCGTTTTGAACCATCTGAAGCCGAGATAGAGTGCTTTGAGAAAGGCCGGCATACAGAGAATTACAATAGTCCAGTCTTGAAGAGATTAGTGCGTGGATGACAATTTCAAGATCATTTTGAGAAAGAAAATGTTTTACCTTCGCAACAGATCTGAGGTGGAAGAAACTACTCTTTACAACCGTGTTTACCTGCTTGTCGAATTGTAGTATAGGATCAAAGTGGACCCCTAGATTTTTTACATAGGGTTGTACGCTATCACTAAGGGAGCCTAACCTACTTGTCAGAGTAGTATTGAGTGCAGCGGGGCCTAGCAGAAGCACCTGAGTTTTGTCAGTGTTTAGTTGCAGGAAATTGTTAGCCATCCAAATTTTCACTTCGTCAAGACATGATGAGAAAAGAAGTTGAAAAGAGAAGTCATTTTCAAGTTTGATTGGAAGATAAAGTTGTAGGTCATCGGCGTAGCAGTGATAGTTTATACTATATTTCTGGAGAATGGAGCCCAGGGGAAGCATGTAGAGTGAGAACAATAAAGGGCCAAGAATAGAACCCTGAGGAACACCATAAGGGACGGGTGCAGTAGGTGAGGTAAACGACCCAATATTTACTGAAAACGTCCTACCATTTAAATAAGAGGTGAACCATTGTAATGCCGTGCCTTGAAGCCCTACTGCATATTGAAGTCGTTTCAAGAAGATGTCATGGTCAATAGTGTCGAAGGCTGCACTCAGATCTAACAGTAACAGAATGACAGATGACCCTGAATCAGTAGACAACAAAAGATCATTCGTAACTTTAAGCAAGGCTGACTCTGTACTGTGAAGCGCTCTAAAACCAGATTGGAACTTATCCAAAATGTTAAAGGCATCCAGGTAAGTAAACTGTGAAAGCACTGCTTTCTCTAAAACCTTGGAAATAAATGGGAGTTTAGAAATTGGCCGGTAGTTACTAAGAACAGATGGATATCTTTTTAGCAGGGGCTGTACAGAAGCATGTTTAAAAGACTCAGGGAAAACCCCACTAGACTAAGAACTGTTTATAATAGTTAAAAGCGCAGGGCTAATGGTGTCTAGTACCTCTCTGAGCAAACGGCCAGGCAGTACATCAGATTGACAGTATGTAAATTTCATCTTAGAAATTAATGCACTTAATTGAGATTGAGTCACTGTTTTAAAACTAGTGAAATTGCTAGGAGGAGAGATCGGGGGAGAAACAGCCATGTCAGAAGGAGAGAGGTGAGATCTGATATCTAGTAACTTCTGTACAAAGAAACCTAAAAATGATGTGCAGGTATCGAGATTGCCAACACGAGCTGAGCAAGTGGCTGGATTAAGTACTGAGTTTATAGTTTTAAAAAGAACTTTTGGCCTGTTTGCATTCATGGAAATCAAATTTGAAAAGTATTGAGATTTTGCATCACTGACCGACTTTTGATAGGAGGCAAGACAATCTTTTAAAATTTGATAAGAGACCTGAAGCCCATCCTTTTTCCAGCTGCGTTCAGCCCTTCTGCACTATCGTCTGTGCACACGGGTAGAGGCATTTAACCAAGGTTGAGAATTAGATTTAGGTTGTTGCCTTCTAGGCTTCAGGGGGGCAACAGTATCCAATGCAGTAGAACAGGCAGAGTTGAAGGCGAGAACCAGCTGGTCAGTGTTCATATCAGGTGACAAAGAAACCTCACAATAAGAAAAAATTGTAGAGAATTGTAGTGCAGTAGTGGCATGAAAAA
Organism: Abramis brama; assembly: GCA_022829085.1. Classification (NCBI taxonomy): domain Eukaryota; kingdom Metazoa; phylum Chordata; class Actinopteri; order Cypriniformes; family Leuciscidae; genus Abramis; species Abramis brama. Next base: position 34,747,603 of record CM040785.1, read on the forward strand.
CACAGGAGCTGCACACAGGCTGAGAGAGGATGGGCTGTACATATGGGACTGCAGGTTCAAATAATACAGAATAGTGATCAGAAATACCAGTATCAAATACTTCACATGAATGTATAGAGAGACCGTGAGTCAAAATAAGATCTAGTGTATGGCCCAGGTTATGAGTGGGAGAAGAGACGCACTGTGCAAAACTGAGCGATTCAATGAGATTCATAATATTTTTTACCATAGGTTTAGAGGGGCAGCAAACATGGATATTAAAATCCCCCAGAACCAACAGTCTTCACAGCGCGACACTTGATTTGACAGGAAGTCTGAGAGCTCATGTATAAACGTTGTGCTAACTTTGGGTGGTCTGTAAATCAGGATGCAAATTAGAGGACCATTGAGGTCGATGTGCAGGAGTTGTGCTTCAAAACTAGAAAAAGCATCTACAGGCAGTAGTTGACATTTAAATGACTTCTTGAAAATTGTAGCTAGACCGCCACCAGATCCATTTAGCCTGGGAGAGCTGTAAAAGGAGCAGTCAGGAGGAGATAGTTCACCCAGAGACGAAAGATCGTCAGGTTTCAGCCAGGTTTCAGTCACAAACAGAAAATCCAAGGCATAAGATGAGAAGAAGTTTTTCATAATGAATGTTTTATTTGACAATGATCTAGCGTTTACTAGAGCCATTTTCACTGAAGGCTGAACTGTTGCAGAGGAAGTTGTAACTGGCGGTGGAGCCCCAAGTGGGGCATATTCCAGAGAACGGTGATTTGCAAAGTTAATATTTCCACCCTCTCTGCGAGATTTTGCATACAGCCGACGAGAAGAAGACCAGACAACGGGGATAGTACATCCGTCAACTGAGGGAACTGAGGTAGTGAGCCTAGTGCAATGTTTGTGGGAGCCCCGATGTATGTAACGAGGCCGGCGAGCGATACCAAGAGCAGTGCAGTGATTATGAAGGTTAGTGGGCAGCGATGGCCGAACTTTAGGGTTCAGGTGATGCAGATCCAACAACGAATAGAAAGTCATGTCATAAAAACCCCACCAGCAAAAAGGCAGCAAAGTTTCTTGAGACAGCGCGCAAAAATAGAAAGAAGCAGATAAAAAAAGTTATGGGCAATAAAAAGAGGAGGATCATCCTAGAGTCGCGCATACCCAGCCAGATTTAAACACGTTAGCCAGCACACCGAGCAGCTGAACTACAACACAGTGCAAATATATGGAAGATACAGCCCTTTCTAAGACCATATCAACCAGACCAGCATCTGGCAACCAGTAATGTGAATACTTACTCACGGAAGACAGATGAAGTAGCCTGTTGCTTCGGAGGCGAAAGCTCGCATTTGGCAGGTAACAACTTGACTAAAGGGATACAGAGACAGTTCATAAACCGCGCTGTATTTAGTCAAATCGGCGTTAAAAAAATTTGCAGGATGAACTCAAGGGAGTTAGGATCCAAAAATTAAAACTGCACGCTTGAGTAGTCCATAATTAGTCCACAATTTGTCATGAAAACAGAAGGATAGCGGGAGAGCAGCGGCTGTCAGAACACGCCAGCGTTCGCTCCGTCGAATCCTACTAGCAGATCATTTGTGACTACTAGCAGCCCATACTAGCGGAGAATAAGGAACATGTCACGTGACATGACACGAGCGAGAAGAAACTGAAGGCAGCATGTCCATTGCACATGCCCCCCGTGGTGGAGGCATCTCTTGATACAACAACATGCCTGGAAACTCGTTCTAAGGGCACTCCGGCCCGAAGAAAACTGAGGTTCGTCCACGGGGTGAAGGTCTGACGGCACTGGGACTCGGAGCGTGCCATGTTGCAATGCCCACCTCGGGACTCGATCGCGAAGCCAAAGTTGAAGCGGTCTCATATGAAGCAATCCGAGCGGCGTTACTGCGGCTGCGGATGCCATATGCCCCAGGAGCCTCTGAAATAGTTTCAGTGGGGCCGCACTCTTGCCCTCGAACTGACAAAGGCAAGTCAGCAGAGACTGCGCACGCTCGCTTGTAAGCTGCGCGCACATGGCGACCGAGTCGATTTCCATACCGAGAAAAGAGATCCTCTGCATGGGGCAGAGTTTGCTCTTCTCCCAGTTGACCCGAAGGCCCAGACGAGCTAGGTGCCGGAGCACTAAGTCCCTGTGTTCGCAAACCTGGTCTCGAGAGTGAGCTAGGATCAGCCAGTCGTCGAGATAGTTCAGGATGCGAACCCCGTGTTCCCGTAGAGGAACAAGGGCTGCCTCGACGACCTTCGTGAAGACGCGAGGAGACAGGGCTAGCCCGAAAAGGAGAACCGCATACTGGTATGCCTGCCCCTCGAAAGCAAACCGTAGGAATGGTCTGTGTCGAGGAAGAATGGAGACATGGAAGTAGGCGTCCTTCAGGTCGATCGCTGCAAACCAGTCCTGCGGCCGCACGCATTTCGAAAATGCGTTTGGCCATGAGCATCTTGAACGGCATCCTGTGAAGGGAGCGGTTCAAGACACGCAGGTCCAGGATCGGTTGTAACCCACCGGATTTCTTCGGTACAATAAAGTAGGGGCTGTAAAACCCGGACTTCATTTCGGCTGGAGGGACATTCTCTATCGCACCCTTCGCCAGTAGGGTGGCGACCTCCGCTCTTATGACAGGGGCATTGCCACCGACCATAGTGAAGCGGACTCCCCTGAAGCGGGGAGGAGACAGCGCGAACTGAATCGCGTAGCCGAGCCTGATGTCTGCAGTCTGGGAAGCTCTAACCAGGCTCCCAAGAACTGTACCAGCGGGGTCATGCGGACCACAGACGTACCCTCGGTGGTGCAGAGAAGCGGAATGACCGGCCCAGGCGTGGGTGGCATAGCGGCCCGGTGCGGGGGCACGGTCATTAGCCACGTCCTGCCAGAGGAGGCCAGGGGAGGACCAGCGTCCCACGGGGGCTTGCTCTGGCAGGGGTCTGGCGACAGATGGGCGAGGCTCGAGAGTGGTGAGGCTCGAGAGCGGCGCGCGCTGTCATCCGAGAACTCTGTATACGCAGAGATGGGTGTGTCAGTTCTTTCTTTAACCGCAATAGGGTGCTGGCCGTCGTTGGACGGGCAGCGGGATTCGGGAAACCAAGGATTCTCCCCCGACCCTCCACCGGGGGAAGGAGCGGCCCTGCTACCGTCTCCTGAAAAGAAATGGATGCTTTGCCTGGCGCTTAGTGGGGCACGGGGCGGGAGAGGGCTGTGGCGCCTTCCTACGGCTTCCTCCATGACGCGGCCCGGGTGAAGGCTGCTGCTGGGGCCGTGTGGGAGGGGCGGGAGCCGTGGGAGGGCGCCCTCGGCGGCGAGCGGACGGCTGGGTGGAGGCAGCAGAGGGCCGTCGGGGCAGGACATGTTTTAAGCCTCAGTCTGCTTCTGAGCAGTCGAGAACTGCTGGACCGCCGAAGAGGCCAGCCTGGGATATGGAGGTGTCGAGGAACCGGGTCCGCTCGGCCTCCCGCATATCAGCCAGGTTAAGCCACAGGTGTCGCTCCTGGACCACACATGTGGACATCACCTGACCCAGGGAGCGTGCGGTCACCTTTGTCGCTTGGAGAGAAAGGTCGGTGGCGGCATGCAGCTCACCAAAGAGCCCTGGGTCAGTCCTCCCCTCGTGCATGTCACGCAACAACTGGGCTTGGTAGACTTGCAGTGTTGCCATGGCATGCAGTGAGGAGGCTGCCTGCCCCGCAGCTCTATAGGCCTTCGCCACAAGCGTGGAGGAGAACCTACAGGCCTTGGAGGGGTGCTTAGGGTCGCTGCGGGAAGAAGCACTCTGAGGACATAGTTGCATGGCAACAGAGCGTTCAACCTGGGGAACCCCAGTGTACCCTTTGGCAGCCGCCTGATCGAGAGGAGGAAAGGCGGAGGAGGCCGCCGAGCGATCACGGGAAGACAAGGGTGCCTTCCAGGACCTCGTGACCTCCTCATGCACGTCCGGGAAGAAAGGCATTGGGGTTGGACGCTGACGGGGATCAGCGGCCGCACCCAAAATCCAATCATCCAGCCACGAGCGCACTGGCCGTCAGCTCGGGATCTTGTGATGCCTCAATCGACATCTCATCTTCATCTGGAGCGCCGAATGATACCCGCGGCACGCCGAGAGACTGTACCGCAAGCTCATTCGGAATGCTCACGGGTTGCACTGTGCTTAAGGGGGGTGTGGAGCGTGGAATAGTCGGCGCTTTGTTCCACACCGTAACCCTCAGTTCACCCTGGCCGCCAGCCGAAGTACCAGCTCTCGCGGAGCTCGTAGATCGGGGTGCGGATGAGGGGACTCTCCCTCTAACGAGATCATTGAGTCTCGAGCGCAACAGCGTGATGGTCATGTTCCCGCAATGGGAACATGACTCATCCACAAACGCTGCCTTAGCGTGGTCAACGCCCAGACACGCAAGACAGCGATTGTGCCCATCAGAATCAGAAATGATGTGACCGCAGCCAGAAGTGCACGGGCGAGACATCTTTAAAAAGACGTGCCGCGTGCAATGCTCTTTTGTGAAAGGAGATTTCTCCGCAAGTGTTGAAGCGACCAGGGAGATGAACACACAAACACTGGCAAATCACTGCACAGATAAGCAGGGAATGTACACTCGCTGGAACTCGCTGTCACACCAACACCTGGAGAGAGGCTCGTCTCGAAGAGAAATAGAGATGAACTCAGAATTGGCTGTGGAGTGAAGTGAATGAACTTCACCGACTGACATGGGACCAACTGACTTTTGCTGAAGTTTACCCTGAGACCCAACTGAGTGACATGGGAAATCAGTAGATTGGTCTGTTCTGTTGCCTGCTCTTGAGATGGAGCACAAAGGAGCCAATCGTCCAGATAAGGAAGCACCTGCACCCCCCTGGCTTGTATTGGGGACAATGCTGCAGCTATGCACCTGGTGAACACCCGAGGGGACAGAGACAGCCCAAATGGTAGGACCCGGAACTGATAGACCTGACCTTGAAATGCGAAGCGGAGAAACAGTCTGTGTTGTGGTGCAATTGGAATATGAAAATAAGCATCCTTCAGGTCTATTCAGGTCTGAAGGACCTCCATTGTGCGCAGCATGTGGAATGGTAAAACCTTGAGGGACTGATTGAGGCCACGAAGGTCGAGAATGGGCCGTACGCCACCATCTTTTTTCTGAATTATATAGTACATTGAATAAAACCCATTTAGCCGTGCTGACCACTTTACTGGTTCTATGGCGTCCTTTTCTAGGAGTTCGGCTATTTGTTTTGCCAATGCCAGTGAGCTGTTGGGGTCTTTGACAGTAGTCATCTTGACCCCATTGAAAGCAGGGGCCCGCCGTCGGAATTGCAGCTTGTACCCTTGAGATAGCTTTGCTATTATCCAAGGGTCTGAGGTGTTTTCTTTCCAGAAATTGAGCTGCTGGTGTGAAAAACATCCGACGGTTGGCCCCAGGACTTCATGCTCTGCGAGCCTGGGCTTTATTATCTCTGGGGGGGCGCTGACCTGGCGCCCTGCCCCTTGGAGCCCGAATTAACTGTTGTCCTCGTGCTCTAGGGTACTGCCCAAGCTGGTCTGGCTGCCTTGGCTGGCTCCTCTGAACAGCACTTGAGCGAACTAAGGGTTGAGAGCGAATAGGATACCGTCCCCCATACCCTTGTCTAAATTGTGATGGTGGAGTCCCTCTTAAATCTGCCAGCTGCTGTCTGGTCTTATTCGTCTCAATGCTCTTTTCCAGAGTTTGCTGTGCCGCTGGTCCAAACAGTTGGCCTGGGACTACAGGGAGATCCCGAAGTGTTCTCCTACAGGCCTCTGACAATGGAGACTGTGCCAGCCATACTTGGCGGCGTGCCTGAGTGAGTGTTGACATGAGTCTACCCAATTCTCTTGACATGAATGCAAACGCTTGCAATGACGCATCGCTTAGGATTTGGACTGAAGGATCACTCCCAATAGGTTGGAGAGACTGAGATAGCGCCAGCATAAGATGAGAGCGCGAATTCCCTATACGACCCATGCGTGCTGCAGTATTGTATGCTTGACTAAGAAGATCGTCCGTGATTCTGCACTGAGGTCGCGGGCAGCGAGCATTAGGTCTCCAAGCCTCTTCCGGTGATATGATGAAAGAAGCGATAAATGGATCCACTTTAGGCATCTGACCCAGGCCATAAGAGTCCGGTTCGTGCATAGCCGCCAGGGCCCTGCTTGCTGTGGTATGATGAGTAAGTAACTTGGGATTAGCCCAGCACCTCTGTAGTTCCTCAATATAATCTTTGGATGGGGGAATGCTAAGAGCAGATGGTTTTGCCGTCCCTCTGAAAAAGGCACTGGAGGGAGCTGCCACTATAGGGGCAGTGTCCAGGCTTAATCGTGCCAACGCAATCTGGATGGCTTGTCTCACTACATCCTGATCAGATTCCACTCCTTCCGCTGAACCCCGTGCCGTGTTCTGAGAGTCATCATGAGAGAACTGAGAGTGGACTCCCGATAAGAATTCTTCATTACCCTCCTCACCAAACTGGTTTTGAGAGGCTGCCATTGACAGCATATCCTCCTCAGGAATAGGTAATTCCTTACTGGGATTTCCCAACATCTGTGATGGTGCCTCCCTTGGTTGCAGATTCAATATTAGAGACTTAATCTGGGCAAACTCTGAGGTCAAAACCTCCACTTTATTGGCTAACGAATCATCTCTATGTCTCTTACTGGTGGAGACACTCACTGTTTCCGCCCTCTTCCTCTTAGCTGTCACTTTTCCCTGCCGAGGCACATCTGAGGTCAAGAGTGCCTCCACTGCAGCTAGTCTGGAAGTGCTCCATTCCCACGACATAGTGCTACAATTCATACAGGCATCATCAGTGAGACCCTGCTTCAAATGTTCCAAGCCTAAGCAGGATGGACAGCAGTCATGTCCATCGTCCTGCTGTAAAGTGGCCCTGCACACAGTGCATGTCAGGCTAAGCTGTTCCATACTGCCACAGCAGTGCTTTACTGAAACCCAAGCGAGAACACAAAAAGTCTATAACGGTAAGGTTTTTTTTTTTAACAGCCAAACTGGTGTTAATACTATAGCCCACTGTTGATAGAAGTACCAGGTAGCAGTACAAAAAACAGAGCGAAAACACTCGTATATAATGCAACTGCAAGAAATATAATATGCCTATATCAAAGAAAAACAACAAAAAATAATTAAATTGTCATATTCATAGCTACCCATGTAAAACTATGTAATTATAATTATATATATATATATATATATTACTTACCTAATTGAATGCTCTATATGATTACCACCAGCTGCAGTGCACGCCGCGGTCTGTAACAAGAAATATATTGTTGTTCCTGGAGCGCACACACTCTTACTGTTCGCTATAACTAATCACTATGGCCTTTCTATGGAGCGAAACCACTCTGAGATGCCATATATACACGTTCCAAAAAGAAACAACATCCGGTGCTTATGTAAGCAACTTACCGCGCTCTGGCAGCGATCGGAATAAACAGACGTGTTCCAACCAGGTAAGTTTGTCTTCAATCCGCCGCAGCCTCTGGAGGACGCACAACGCGCAGCTCCAACAAAAATTATTGTTACGAGGCTGTGAAAGACGGAATCCAAGTATTCTAAAGTTTTTCCTTCGACCTGCAATCTTTGCACGTATGCGAGAAGATTATAGGGGGACAGTTTGCAGGATGTCACGGGGTTAAATAGAGGGGATCCCCATGACGTACCTGGTCATGTGATGACTTTGTTGTTATTAGACTCGACCTGTGCATGAGCAAGAGAGATAATATTCAGTGGGAAGCACTGCCTCTGGCGGTCAGTAAGAACGAAATAGAACAACACTGGTCCCAAAATAGAGCCTTGTGGGACCTCTGCTGGACATTCAAGGTAAGACGACATAGTGCCACCAACAGTCACAGATTGTCTTCCGTTGGACAAGTAATATTGAAACCAAGAGTACTTCAGAGTAGTCCGAGGTGCTATCTGGTGGAGGCCCCTCGTTAGAGCAGACAGCGAGATTTTAATCCACCAGTAGAGTCTGCTCTTGCTGCTAAGCACTGAGTTTGTGGATTCTTTCCTTCTCAGTCTCTGGCCATCATACTACACTTAAAATTGACCTAGCTTCTAATCAAAATAGACTCAGGCAATAAAGGATATTTATTATGCAAAATAAATTCAAACATCGTTCTTTTCATCCCCTTAAATCCATTACCTAGTAAAAGAGGCAATGACCTGCTTCTTACCCTCATCGTTCCCTTACTTTCACATATCTTGATTTGAACAAATTCTTGATTAATATGAGTGGAAGGGGTACACAAAATAACAAACATGACACCCTCTAACGTCCTGCTTACGCTACCCAAAGACTAAAATACTACCTTAAGATTATAGAAAAGAAAACACAATGGATATACTGACTCCCTTACTTTCAAAAAATACAATAAAAGTTCTGAACATAAAAACGTAAAAATAAAAGGCACCCCTTCCCTACCACTTTTTGCTTAAGGGGTTTTATTCAACCTCATCCAGTTCATCCAGTCCAGGACCCATTTGTTACATATTGGTGCATCATCTCCAAATCTCCTCATAGATACAGATGGTGCCCAACCAGAATGAGACTTTTACCGCCGCCGTTCCCGCGGCGGTAAAATTGGGATGTGTATTTGCTGCCTTTTACCGCTGAGTGGCGCTGTAATCACAGACTTGAGAAAAGTGTCAGTTTATTCTCTTTATGACGTAATCTGCCGCGGCAGTAATCTGAGCTGAGGTCACAGATAAATTCAAGATAAATATTGTGGTTAAACGAATTCAAATTCATTAAATTTAAACAAAGTAGACACACGTTAACATTGTGTGCCCAGTTTTTCTATAATTTAGAAAGGCTATGTCAATAGGTTACTTGTCATTTACTTCGTGTTATTTTAATGTGTTTGTAGATTTATTAACTGAAACATAACAGTGAAATAAATTAAAATAATTTACCGTAAAATTAAAACATTTTCAGGACTTGCAGTTACTAACCGATGTTAGTCGGTTTAAGCATTCTTTGTTATATTCAGAATTAAATGGGCTTACATGTTGTTATGATTATCAATTGAATTCTTTAATAAATAATCAACCACAGTGCCTATTACTGCCGCAGCAAAAATAAACCAGTCGAATTTCAAAGTCGTTCGCGAAATGACTAGGCTATACCGGGTGGCACAAGTGACAGGGCAAAACAGCAGCAACTGCAGCATTTTAAAAGGTAAGTTTCCTATATGTTTATTTAAAAAAAAAATAATTAAAAAAACATGACGCAAGATCTTGTAAAAAAAAAACAACCGTTTTTCATTATTTGAACAAAAATGAGACTGATTGAATATGTAAAAATATAAACAAACAAAGCAGAGAATAAAACAAACTTTTAGGGAAAAAATATAGGCCTATTATGCTACAACAGAATTGGTTAACATTAACGAAAGCAAAATATGTAAAAATACATTTCAAACAAACTAAAACAAAACAAATTCGTGGCCGAGTGGTAGGCTATAACTTACGTTTCATTAATTCAGATGACACGGGTTCTAATCCCGAACAAACATGGGCTACTTTTTTATTATTAATGCAGAGAGATTTGATAGTTCTAAAATATTGCTACACCATATTGTTTTTTTCTCCTATAGCCTATATTAAATATTTTATATTTATAAAATAAAATTACCATTCATTTCCATTTTACATTAGGGACAATTTTTATCCAACAGAATGGCTGAATTGTGCATGAACATCTGCATAATAATAATAAATAAATAAACAGCACAAGGTCTTGTAAAAACACTTTTTTTAATAATTTTTTCGACACATAATTTCGAGACAGTAAATTGCCAATGTTAAAAAACATAAGCAAATAAAAAAAGAATATAACAAACTTTTAAAACAGAGAAAATAGTAGACCTAGGCTATTCAGACGATAGCTCTGTGGTCAATGCATTAACAATAGCCTCTCAGAGCTTCAAACGATCTGAGATCGAATCTCAGTGTAGCCAACAGTGTTTATGTTTTTCCATTCTTGATGCTTAAATATGCATCTGTTTATTAAAGTCAATCATCTTGTTTAATTATCAATTTACAACATAAATTTGCTACATTCCAGTTGAGCCGCTGCAAAGACGACACATCTGATGAAGGAAGACTGTCAGCCGATTGCACCAGAAAATTAAGATGATGAAGCACTCTTTAATCTGCTAAATTATTTTTTTTGTGTGTGTGAATCATTCACGAGATTGAGATGACTGACAGTGATACCCGGCCATAGCAACGGAAGACATTTTTCAAAACAGATCGAACAAATCAGAAAAATACTTTCAATACAGTATTGCTTTCAATTAAAAAATAAACAATGAAAATGTAAAAGAAAAAGAAAATTAATTAAGTTTGAAAACCCATCGCACATTTCAAGGTATGAATAAAGTGTCGGAACAGTTTATTTATTTAAACAGGGTTGCATCGATAGAGTTTATTCCCTTTGTGATGCAAAATAAGAAACACAATCTTATTCTTGCAACATTTTAAATTTCTATTGTCAAAGAAATTGCAGCTAAATTAAAAAATTAAAACGGTACAAAACGAAAAAAGTTCAAAGCAACATAAATTAAGAACAGGCGTTTTTCTTTGTCTCTCTCTCTCGCGCTGGATATTTTTTTAGTAAGTTTGGTCTCCCTCACTGCGCGCGGCGGGTCTTTCTCGAAATTAAGCATTTCAGCGTAAAAAAACACCATACAGCTGATAATACTGTATATGTCGCTGTGTGTCATCCACACAAATCACGAAAGAAAAAACTGTAACAAATAGCTTTTGTTCCTTCAAAGATACAACATGCCTTGCTGAATTCACCTTACAATAAAACGAGGTGGGTCGCGAATTAAAGAGCTCTGTATCTGCTAAATTGAAATTGTGTGTGGAAAACCTTTAAATACAATCAATAAAACTACAATATATAATTTAATAAAATATAGGGCCTACTGTACATAGACTATGTATGGACTTTTGGAGATTTTGAGATTAATCCTTAAAAGAACTTTGCCTTTGCCTGCTCATCAGGCTGGCTCCGACACTCTCCATATGAAAGACGGAACATTAACACCTCTGTCCTGCACCCCCACGATAAAGCAACTATTGCCTTCTCCAAACCCCCCACAGGCTAGCTGAGTTTGCAAAACAAAACAAAGAGTTTGCCACTCGTCGTGGTGTGCCAAAACACTTCATTATAAACTTCAATATTTCATTCAAAACAATCTCAAAACGCTTTGTGACATTTTGAAAAGCCGCAGATGCATTACTGCCACTGGAACCATGAACGCAAATACTGGTTCTGATATTATTGTTTGTCGTTACAAAACGTCATACATATATTTTAACAGAACTGCTTTTGAAATTACGATTGGAATTTTTATAGGCTACAGAAGTAAAGTCATTGTATAATATTTGTTCCTTAGTGTAAAATGGAAATGCATGGTGATTTTATTTTGTAAATAGGCTATAAGCAAAAAACTATGTTTTAGAACTAGACAAATCTCTCTGCATCAACAATAGACTATAAAATGCATTAATAGGCTAATATAAAAATATCAGTAGTCCAAGTTAGTTCGGGATTCGAACCCGTGTCATCTAAATGATCGTAACGTAAGTTCAACCACTCGGCCACGATTCACTCGTTGCGACATGGCCTAACGTTCCAGTGTGTGTTCGCTCACACGAGCGAGAAGCGCTCTTCATTCAAATGAACGCGCCGCCGCGTTTGTCGAACACTATCAACATGCCAGAATAAAACCTGGCTTTAGAACAATGCATAGCGTGAGACATAAGGTGTCTCAACTGTACACAGTCTACCCTATACAGTATGAATTCGTTACAAGGTTTCATTTAATTAAATTAATGTGCAGCAATTTGTACAAATAGAGTCTATAGGCCTACTATACTGTTGTAGCCATTAAATAATCTCATTAAGTATCATATTTGTTAAAATATTATAATGTTATTTTGTTCCATCTATGTTGAATATGAAAAGTGAACAGCACGAGTAAGATAGGATGCATTATATCGAGAGATGGATATGGAGTGGGTCAGACATGATTTTGACCACTTCATTAAGTTTTGTTTAGTAGAAAACCTTTCTTTAAAGTGAATTTCGTTTTCTATAAATTGTATCTTAATTTTAATCAATTTTTCATCAACCAATTGCCTGTATTTAATAAGTAAGAGAAGCAAATATAACAGACACTAATCATGGAGGCGCCCGCGCGGTCACTTGCATTGCATGTCAGCTGGAGCGCATCTCATCCTCCTAACTTAACGAAACTCAGCCTATGCCTCACACAGACATGAGAAATACATCAAATACACAAAGCTTGAAATGTCTTCAAACGAAATAATTCAAAACGAAAATAAAAAGGCTACTCTCTGATTATGTCTTTATGTGCATTTCTCTCTAGGTGCGTTCACTACAAATATGGCGATCGTCAACTTCATCTTTGCAGTCGACACTGTCAGAAAACACTAGTTTATTGATAAAAATCAATGCACGCATCACCGGATTTACAAATACACATCTTGCTTGTTGCACGCACACATATTATGTCGAAAAAACGAAATATTATGTTGAAATAACATTATTATTAATAATACATCTTTTAGAATATTTGATTAAATGCTGATGGTTGCGCTTGTTCAATTTAATAAAATTAAAACTTTAATTGTGATAATTAAAATAATTGAAAATTAAATATTTAGTGGCCAAGTTTTGCTAATTTATTATATAGGCTATTATATGCCTATTGCCTATATTAAGTAGGTCATATATTAAGACAAGGCATATATTAAGTTATTTTAGCTGTTATGAGAAAAATAAATCTAACGAAATCTAAAATCTAAATCTAATAAATCTAAAAAAAAAATCTAACGCCAATTCAACATGCCAGAATAAAACCTGATTTTTGAACAATGTGTAACGCCACTCGGCCTGGTGTGCCAAAACACTACATTTTAAACTTCAATGTTTAATTCAAAACAATCTCAAGCAGTAGCCTAGCCAATATAGATTAAGGGCATTGAAACCAGGATCTTAACTAAAACGCGTTCCGCGTATTATGCCACACTACTCCATGTATTTTTTTTTTTTAAGGACTGCTTTTGAAATCACTATAAATTACTATCCGATTGTATCGCTCACGAGAGCTCTTCATTTATCTAATTCCTCAATAGAATAGTAAAAATATTCAGCGTCATTGCTCCTAATATCGTCTCTATTTTTAACTTTTGATTCTATTTTTTCAGTTCTAAAATTGATTCTATCTTTGGTTCTATTCTGTTGTAGCCTTATAGGCCTATTTATATATATGAAAAATATGCCTATTAGGCTTAGGGTTTTATATTCAACCCACTTACATTTTAAAATACGGCAATTGCTGCTGATTTGCACAATGTCCCTTTGCGCCACCTGGCGGTCATTTCGGGAACGACTTTGAAATGCGGCTGGTTTATTTTCGCCGCGGTGATTTCGCCGCGGCGGCTGGCGCGGCGGTAATAGGCATTCTGGTTGGGCACCATCTGTACATTGATCATCTGCTTAGGCCATCATTGATCTGTGGGAAGGCACAGCACAAAAAACAACAACACAGAAACAACAACTACTATGGCTATTATTATTCCCACTTTAGTAAGCCATTTACCCCATGATTCCCAGTTTTAGTTAATAGTTGAGTTAAGCAAACACTCAACTTTCCCTCCTTTTTTCTTTTTCTATAATCCTTACGGCTGGACTGATGTCTGTTGAAAGAAACAGATAGAGAGTGTTATCCTAACAGAATACAGAGAACTGCTGTTGGACCAGTGAATAATAAAAATGCAATTAATATGGCCAATCAATAAAATGTAAAGCAGTCTCTGTAGTGATCATTGAAAATGTATCACCTGTGCCCTCTTGGGAAAGGATGAAGTCTTTCTGCTTGGATTAGCGATCAGTTCATCTTGTTGGGCTGAACTCCCTCATCCAATGCATTTGGTCTGATATATTTGGCTTTCAAGGGCCCGGCGTCATGATGTGACAAAGTGGTTTGACTCTGGATGCTGTTGTGTCTCTGCCTCTCCTCAGTCTGGCTTTTGATTGAGCATCCAACATCTTTCTTCTTTGCAGAATGCATAAAATAGCAGTGTTTCAGTATGTCTTGGTTACCTTACACTCACCACAGGATTATTAGGAACACCTGTTCAATTTCTCATTAATGCAATTATCTAATCAACCTATCACATGGCAGTTGCTTCAATGCATTTAGGGGTGTGGTCCTGGTCAAGACAATCTCCTGAACTCCAAACTGAATGTCAGAATGGGAAAGAACGGTGATTTAAGCAATTTTGAGCGTGGCATGGTTGTTGGTGCCAGACGGGCCGGTCTGAGTATTTCACAATCTGCTCAGTTACTGGGATTTTCACGCACAACCATTTCTAGGGTTTACAAAGAATGGTGTGAAAAGGGAAAAACATCCAGTATGCGGCAGTCCTGTGGGCGAAAATGCCTTGTTGATGCTAGAGGTCAGAGGAGAATGGGCCGACTGATTCAAGCTGATAGAAGAGCAACTTTGACTGAAATAACCACTCGTTACAACCGAGGTATGCAGCAAAGCATTTGTGAAGCCACAACACGCACAACCTTGAGGCGGATGGGCTACAACAGCAGAAGACCCCACCGGGTACCACTCATCTCCACTACAAATAGGAAAAAGAGGCTACAATTTGCACGAGCTCACCAAAATTGGACAGTTGAAGACTGGAAAAATGTTGCCTGGTTGAGGAGTCTCGATTTCTGTTGAGACATTCAGATGGTAGAGTCAGAATTTGGCGTAAACAGAATGAGAACATGGATCCATCATGCCTTGTTACCACTGTGCAGGCTGGTGGTGGTGGTGTAATGGTGTGGGGGATGTTTTCTTGGCACACTTTAGGCCCCTTAGTGCCAATTGGGCATCGTTTAAATGCCACGGCCTACCTGAGCATTGTTTCTGACCATGTCCATCCCTTTATGACCACCATGTACCCATCCTCTGATGGCTACTTCCAGCAGGATAATGCACCATGTCACAAAGCTCGAATCATTTCAAATTGGTTTCTTGAACATGACAATGAGTTCACTGTACTAAAATGGCCCCCACAGTCACCAGATCTCAACCCAATAGAGCATCTTTGGGATGTGGTGGAACGGGAGCTTCGTGCCCTGGATGTGCATCCCACAAATCTCCATCAACTGCAAGATGCTATCCTATCAATATGGGTCAACATTTCTAAAGAATGCTTTCAGCACCTTGTTGAATCAATGCCACGTAGAATTAAGGCAGTTCTGAAGGCGAAAGGGGGTCAAACACAGTATTAGTATGGTGTTCCTAATAATCCTTTAGGTGAGTGTATTTTCTGATGTCAAGAGGCGCACTAGCGACCGATGCTAAAAGCTGTGGTCTATAGCCTCCTTGTTAGAGAGCCCACCTCCCACGCCTGAGACCACGGTTTGAGTCCCGCTTGGAGTGGGTTGAGTAGAACCGAGTACTACCACAATCCAAAAATCTAACTCCCGGTTTCACAGACAAGGCTTAAGCTAGTCCCAGACTAAAATGCATTAGAGCTGTTTTAACTGAAAGCAACTTGCACTGACACATTTTAAAATATGCCAGTGCCATGTCTCAGGATGCACAGTAATTTTTGCAATCAGTCTGTTAACAAAATGCAAAATGTTTAACATTTGTTAATGTAGGCATAGGGGTTATACGTAACATTCTTCCGGGTTCTACAAAACAGGTTTAACTACTTCCGGCCGTCAGCTACTGAGGTAAACACAGCGTAGTAATGGCTACCTTCTATAGCTGGTGTTTACAGGAGCTACCCCTAATATCAATTTCCGATGTACACCGTATTGCCAAACGGACGTCCAGAGCCCCGAGTACTCTGTTAGACAAGGGATTTAAGTTTTACGCCTCCTCATTTATTCATAATTATGAAGGTATGTAGTATATGTAGCTTTTGCTAATGGCACCCAATATAGCGTTAGCTAACTATCAGTAAACAGTTAGGTAGTTTAGACTTGTATGCTATCAGTAGTTTAGCCTTTTATTTTTGCTCGCAGACGATTAAAGGTCCCGTTTTTCCTGTGTTTTTGAAGCTTTGATTGTGTTTACAGTGTGCAATATAACATGTGTTTATGTTTCGCGTGTAAAAAAAACCCAGTATTTTTCACACAATTTACTTATCTGTATACCGCTGTTTTCACTGTCCTAAGAACGGGCTGATGACTTCCTTGTTCTGAAGTCCCTCCTTCAGAAATACGCAACGAGTTCTGATTGTGCCAGCGGTTCCTGTGTTGTGATTCGACAGCAGCTTAGCGCACGTTGCCCGGAAAGGTCACGCCTCTTACCATAACGTGGAGATGCATTCGCTCAGTGTTAAAGGTGATTTGACTCCGGTATGAAAATAACAGCGTCTCGACGACATGGCGACAAACACACTCTACAAACGCAACTCTTCCTCTTCTCCGTGGGAGTGCAACAGGACCACGCCCCCCTTTTTTTGTGTATTCCTGTGGGCGGAGGTTAGTCAAAAAACTGTGACGTCATTAAAGAAGGAAGTAGAGGGATAGTCCAAATCTGCGTTCTCTGTAGGCTTTGAAAGGGGACTTCTGTTAAATAAAATATCTCGCTTGGCATTTAACTTTGAGCTTTATAATTTTACAGGTATTATTTATGCTCTAACAGCAACATTACACACTAACTAAAATTTGAAAAATGGGATCATGAAGAACAGGACCTTTAAAATAATCAAATGAAGACTGCATTTTAGCGATGGGGTTATAGTACCAACAGTATAATTACTACGATGTCCTGTGTGTTTATGCTGGTCAACCTTCAATTATGTAGTATTGACCTTCGGCGCCCCTTCCCATTTCTGTCCGAGGTCTCGGTGTGGCTGGGTGTGCTCGGTCCCTCTCCCCCGCCGTTCGGCGGGCTCCCTCGGGGGGCCAGGTCCCCGGTCTCACCGGCGCCGAGGTGGGCCCTTCTGGGGACCAGGGGAATCTGACTGTTTAATTAAAACAAAGCATTGCGAAGGCCCGCGGCGGGTGTTGACGCAATGTGATTGCTGCCCAGTGCTCTGAATGTCAAAGTTACTTAATTTTGCCCAACACAGAGCAGATCGGCACACAACAGATATTGCAGTTCAGATGTTCCCGTTTCTGATATTTCAACATTCGTGACATTTTAATTAAAACAAATACACTAAAGTTTGATCAGAAATAAGAATACACTGAAGTTTGATCAGAGGTTGAATAAGTTTTTTAGAGGAATCCTACTTGCATACAAAGTGACATGTGGAATTGAATTTGGAATTTTAAACCATTTTCAAAGAAATGTCCTCCTTCAACCTGCATTGCTGCCCCATGTGGGCCTATTATTACATATTATGGAATTATAATTTGTCTTTAGAATTAGTCTTTTTCAGGGACAGCAACATGTTTACTTGCTGGAGTAGGACTTTTCCCCATCTCTGGTAAGATAGCAATCATGATAATTGTGTTTATTAGGGGTGCAACGGATCGCAGTTGATCCGTGATCCATACGGACCAGGCCCCATGGTTCGGCACGCATGTGATTCGCGGATTAACTGCTTAACCATCATAGAGTGAAAGTTTTTGGACGTGTTTTGTCTGGCCAATTTACACATTCAAACGATTGTAAATGCGGAAGAAGAGGCGTAAATTGCTGTTATATGTGCGCACACCCGAAGCGCACACATGCAGAGGGAGAGAGGCACGTTTCAGACAGTGCTCGAACACCGAATTGATTCCTCTTTCGCGTTTACTTGCGCTTGAATGGACACATACACACAAAATTATGTCAAAATACCCATCTTGGCAAGTATTCTCTCGGTTATGTCATAAGTGAACAGTTGAGAAAGAAACCGGATGCGTGTCAGTATATTGGTCACATGCATTCAGTCTTAAAGTGACAGCAGCCTAATATTCCTGTTAATGTTCTGTCATTAATATTAATTAAATCAAAAACTCATCATAATCATACCATGTTCGAGAGAAAAGATGATAGTGAGGAGAGCAAGAGAGTCAGGAGGAAAGTGATGATGTCAGGTTATAGGATAAGTGTGCCGTGTAAAGTGTGTGTACCAAGCAGCAACTCCAGGTGCTTCCTAGAGAACCAGACCAAAAAATGATGTGCACCCCTGCATATAATTATGCAACACTGTAAAATATTAAATGTTGAAAATCTTTTCAAAATTTGACAACTGAGAAGACAACCACACATTAGATTAAAAAAAATGACCTCAAAACAACCATCCACATGCAAAAAGATGCATTGAACCATTCACAGCCCGAGGTCCTCATTCAAAACAAAAACCTATATTCACCGAACATACCCAACTGTGCTCAGTCAATCCATCAACTCGAAGTGAAAAATCTGTGCTTTGCCGAACAAGTCCCAAATACAAAAAAACGGTACACGCATGCACAAAATGAGCCCAAAGTCAAATTCAGATGTGCTCCTGCAAGCAGCAAGCAGAGCCGAACGAGCTGGTGCCGAAGACCGAAACAAACATTCCCAAGAGAACACAGACACCCATTGCCACAAGTTCAGAGACACACCTGTGAGCACTGAGCACTAAAAACAACTCTCCAAAGTCCTGCCCCAGGACCCGGTGCAAAGTTCAAATGCATTCTGTAGAATGGTGAGTTCATAGCCTGACGTCGTCATACTCAGATTCTAGTAGGGCTGCCCCCAAATAGTCGACTAAACGTTAGTCGATATGAAGAGGGCTTGGTCGAATACATTTTCATTAGTCGGTTAGTCGCAAAAAAAATCACGTGAAAAAATTACGCAATCAGGGGCTGCGCAGTCAGTGTATGACATGACATCAGAGCAACGAGAGATCAACGAGATCTCGTGCCTCGCGGTATACCAAAGCGCACTTGTGGGAGAGGTGTCTGGCTGATGCTAATAATTATGTCAGGAAAAAAGTCCAAAGTGTGGGATCATTTTGAAAAGTCGAAGGACGACCCTAAAAAGGCTGTTTGCAAACTCTGCAGGCAAACATTTGCCTATCACTCGTCAACATCGAATATGTCTTATCATTTAAAACATGTAAGTAGCTAGTAACGTTAACCACCACATGGCCCCTCGTTTTAACAATAAGGATATAAACACATTTGCGCTGTTAAGTTAAATCATATTCATGGTTTTTGACATGCATTTGTCTCTAGGCTCATCCACAATATAGCAGCGATGATGTAGCGTCGTGCGCTTCGACTTCGCAGTCAACAATGATGCAGCAGAGATTAGTTTTGAGACCCCCTCTAAGTGAGAAAAGAAAGCGAGAAATCACAGAGAAAATTGTCGATTTCATTGCGCTTGATATGAGACCAATCAGCGTTGTCCGTGGTGACGGGTTCAAAGAAATGTTTGAATTCCTCGAACCAGGCTACACCATTCCCAAACGCGACACAATAATGCATGGCTTAACAAGCAAGTTCAACACGACTAAAGAAATTCTTGTTAAGAAAATACAAAGTTGTACAGCAGTCAGCTTTACAACAGACACATGGACCTCGATCAAGAGTGAGGGTTACATGACCGTTACTGCACACTTCATGTCTGAAGATTGGCAACTACATTCTTTTGTGTTGGAAACAAAGGTGCTGGAGGAGAGCCACACAGCTACCAACATAAAAGAGCGACTCAGTGAAGTGATGGAAGAATTTAAAATACCTGGAGAAAAGAGGGTAGCAGTCGTACATGACAATGCCGCTAATATGGTGTTGTGCACAGAACTGATTTCTAATGATCCATCCTGGGGTAATGCGAAGGGCGTCCGTTGTGCGGGGCACACGTTACAGTTATGCATAAACGCGGCTCTTAAAACTGACCCCATATGTCGATGCATCGCTGCTGCTAGACGCCTTGTGGGGCATTTCAAGAAAAGTACCAAGGCTACAACAGCTCTGACTCATAAACAGAAGCAGCAGAATGTTGCAGAACACAAACTTATCCAAGATGTCTCCACAAGATGGAACTCCACGTACTTCATGCTGGAGAGACTCTTGGAACAGAGATGGCCGGTTACAGCTGTGCTGTCAGACCCTGAAATTACCAAACGGTCTGAACGAGGTCTAGATCTCACAACAGCACATTGGCTGACAGCGGAGGACACGGTCGCAGTGCTAAAGCCTATGATCACTCTCACTGAGCTGCTTTCTCAGGATTTAAACGCATCCCTATCTGCCACACTGCCCATGTTAATAAACATGAAGAGACGCCATTTGGTGCTGCGCAACGAAGACAGTCCCACCACAAAAGCACTAAAGACAGAACTAGCAAAAGAAATTGACACGAGATGGCAACTGACGGAAAATATCGCGACCACCATTTATATACAAGCTGCTGTCTTAGACCCACGTTTTAAGAGCTTGTCATTCTTTGACCAACACGAACGAGAAGATGCGTACTCCACAGTGTCGTATCTGGCAGAAAGTTTATCTACAGAAGCTGCGCCAGAAAGTGATCATGACAGCATTAGCCCTGCAGAGGAGGGTGAGCCCGAACCGAAAAAGGAAAAGCAGGCCGAGATATCCATGCTGATGGCCATTGATGAGGAGGAGCATGCAGAAGAGAAGGATGAACTAAAAATGTACTTGGCAGATAAAACAAAGGTTGATTCGGGACCATTGGCATGGTGGCAAAAAAATTAACATCGATATCCAAAGCTCGCTAAAGCAGCTAAACGCCTCCACTGTATCCCTTCCACATCCACTCCATCAGAGCGCATCTTTTCAAAGGCCGGCTTCATTGTGAACAAGTCGAGAAGCTCCCTTCTTCCCAACAATGTGGACAAGCTGGTGTTCCTCTCACATAATATGAAAAAAATTAAATCGAATTGAAAGCTTAGGTAAGAATGCTTAATTTCCTTTTTGTAGTGTTTCTGTTTGCTATCCGTTAGGCTATATATATAAAAAAAAAAAAAAAACGGGTATTTTTATAACGGGTAGGCTATACAAATAAATAAATACATATTATTTTTATTTATTCGTTTTTATATAATGCAGAAGTTGTTTTTTATTCTGTAAGAAAAATTAGTCTGATGTTTGCAATTTGTTGTTTCAGGTCAAGACTCATCCGTCGTCTTAATGGCAGTTTGTGGCTTTGCTCTGATATTTTTGATTTGTATTAGTGTTCTTTAAATTATTTGTTCCACATTTTGTCTTAAATATAGTTGTTCTAAACAATTTAATCAAATACTTAGGCTGTTGATTTGTTTGCCGCCTTCTTTTTTATTCTAAGTTTTGGCGTTGTGCGATGTGCCATGTGCATTTATTAAATTGTTCGTTTTTGTTAATTTTCCTTTTGAACAATATAAAAATTATATTAATTTTCCACTGTATTTTTATACCAAACAGCGTTTTTGCTACAGTATTTATTTGTTTTTTTTTTTGCCTTGTTTTGTACTAGGCCTAAGTTACTAATAAGTTTATTTAATTTATTTTAAAGAACGAATTTTAGTTTATTTTATTCAAAACTGTTTTTTTTGTTGTTGTTGTTTTTTGACATGTAACTGTTACAGTTTGTATTTTTGATAATAAATTATTAAAATGCACAGGCAGTCTGATTGCTGTTTTTATGTTATAATTAGCCTATAACGTTCTGGCCACTGATTTTTGTGTCCTTAAGCGCTGTATACTTTAAACGCTTTACTATTCTGTTTTAAGCGCTTAATTTTCATTTTGAACGCGCTAATATCATGCTTTAGCATTTTCTGTCATATGGAAGTGTTAAACTTCAACTTGGACTATACCTTTCCTTGTATATACGCAAGTTTTTATATTAATATCATAAATGAACGATTATTCGACTAATCGCTAAAATGCAGGAGTGTTAGTCGACTAGGAATATCTTTAGTCGGGGGCAGCCCTAGATTCTAGTCAGAATGTGAGTCTGATCTGCTCCATTGGGCTGTGATTATGGGGCGTGTTTCAACCGAACCAGGAAGGAAAATGCCTCTGCACTCAATTGGATAGACCTACAACCAATCAGAGCAACGGAGTAAGTGACGTATGTTCTTCATTCATGTTTCTGATTGACAAATACCTTGATCGCGGTTCTCTGTTCCTCTTTTAAAATTAATGCGCTGTCGATATCTTCTATAACAGACACGATGGCGGAATCTACACATGATGTTTCATAAAAAATGTTCAGGAGGAGCACGTTCAAATAATCAATCCAATCAACTTGTCATCAAACAATTACCATGTCTACCCTATCAGCATGAGAGAAAGCATATATTAATTCACTCTGTCAACTCACTTAACATTCCTTGACAGTTTTCAGCATCCCTCCACTCACTCTTGGCCTGTTTTTCCACAGCCAGGAATACGGAGGGAATACTTTGGGTTCGGGCCGAATACCGATCCCGGAGCCTCTCCTCGGACAGCACGCCAAATATGCATTTATTCTATTCTCCAGCGGCAGTCATCTTTGTTGTAAAGGAATTCATCCCAAGCGCTCTTTGATGACGTGGATGATTACGTTACTGTTGATCATCTGTCCATCATCGTATAAAGCCCGCCCTGACCATTTGATTGGTCCGAACAGCTTTGGTTCGGGCATAATAGCTCCACAACGGATCAAGTCCAGACCGAACTTCCCGACCTAAAAATGTTGTGGGCGGGGCTAAGTTCGGCTGGCATCCAGGCTAGTGAGTTCATGTACTGGCTTCACAATCGTGTTTATCCAGCATCCACCACAAAACCATTATTTAAAATAAGGTATTTTCACCAAATATGCTGTGTTGGAATTGATCTGTCAACAAAGTGATGTGATAAAATGTAAACCTTGTTATCTGTATTCTATATTTTGCTGAATGTGTCTGTTTTTCATACATTTTTCTTTTGGGACAGTGACAAAAAAAAATTGCTACTACAATTTAAAATTGGACCAACAACACAGTTTGGTAAAAGCATGTTTTTTGTTCTGGGGGTGATTTTTCTAATCTCTTTTACATTCCCCTTATCTTAGTTTTTCTTTTTACATTTTTTTTAATAGTTTTTTCATACCACAGAATCCTTAAGCAGTCACAAAAATATTTGTTCAACACACTTAATTGCACACACAACACAACACAGCTAGCGCAATTAGTAGGCTACTTTAGATAAATGGTTAATACAACACATTTAACACCCTACATTAAGACAACTAATGTCACACACACACACACACACAGCACCCAACATTAATACACTCAATATCACACACTTTTTCAACATTTAAACAAACACTGGACAAACTCGGCCCATAGACTAACAGATCAACTAACAGATTAACAGATCAAGGACGTGAGGCCACAATTATCACCTACCAAGGGGTTTCTCACTTCTGTGTCCGTTCCCACACTGGAAGTGATATTCGCAGGGTTTTTTTTTTTTTACACCTAAACCTCAGGTTTTTTTACACCTAAACTTAAGTGTGTGTTTTTTTTTACACCTCTCCGCTGGTGTTTTCACACATGTGAGTCAGTAGGCTTGTTTGAGATGAGCAGAATCTGCGCAGAACCGATCACCGGCGATCAGCGCGAGATGCATGCCGGTTAGAAATGTGTCCGCCTTGCTCTGATGTCATGCTGACGTATGTCAAAAAACTCTCGCGATCACAAGTCGGACGTGTCGGATTCTGCAGTCGAGCGCAGTTGCTCTCCACCGACTGCGCTGATCAAAAGCATGACGGGAAACGACTTGCTGACGACACAGCCTAATGCTCATTGGTTTAAACAACCGTGATGTATTGTTCTCTTTTAAACTGTTTGATTTTAAAACTCTGATCTCGTGTTTTTATGTGGATAAATTATGTGTGAGTATTCCCAAACTCTCTGACAGTGTGATCTCTATATGGGTTATTTGATTGTTGTCATATTTATAATATAGGCTAGCCTATATATAAAACATGTCTGTATCAGAGTAAAAATGATTGATAAACACGTCTTTGTTTTTTTTTTTGTTTTTTTTTATGTAATTAAATGGGTGTCTTGTTCATTATAATTATTTTCATATAAAAGCAACAGAACTTAAATTACATCCAGTTTATTAGCAACACTGTGCACGAGCATGAATCCCGTGAATACCGCTATATCCATCTTTGATCTCACAGGTGTCAGATCCACTGCGAGAGGAGAGAACTGTCCGTCTTGCCTGCAATTTTTTCACTCCTCCCCTCACTGCAGCCGCCTACTCTCGCATACATTTCAGGCGAGGCAAGGCGCATCTCAAACAAGCCTAGTGTTGCCCACTCTCGCGAGACAAAGAAGCAACCGCAGCTTCAAAAACAAGCCCAATATTATTATATTATTTAGTGTCATCAATGGCTACGTTCACACTGCAGGCTGAAACGACCCAATTCCGATTTTTTTGCCCCTATGCAACCTGTATCTGATCTTTTCATGACAGTCTGAACGACACAGATCCGATCTTTTCAAATGCGACCCAGGCCACTTGGGTATGTGGTCCCAAATCCGATATGTATCCGATCTTTTGAAATGCGACTTCAGTCTGAACGGCCAGGTTGCATGTATCCGACCCGCACGTCATTGATACGCGACAAACGTCATAATTCTGCGTTGAAGTAGTCGTCGGTTTGAAAACGGACTGCATATTCGTCGAGCTGAGGTAAATCTGCCGAACGGGTCGACCTCGACGAGCCCGTTAATTTAAAAAAAAAAAAAAAAAAAAAAGCCCACGGCCACCATTATTATATATCCAATGACTAACGTTATGTTAACTTGTTAGTGCTGATATTAGATTGGTCAGCGGCTGCTGTCTGGCTCTTGTGTAACGGTCGCTGCGCGCGCTCGTGTGTTTTGTGTGTGTGTGTGTGTGAGTGAATCACAGCTAGTTGAAGTTTAGCTACTTCCGCAAACAACAAGTGACGTCGTTGACCGTTGAGTACTCTTCTGCGCATGCGGGTCACTTCTGGGTCATTTCACGTTCACACAGGAGATCACAAAAGGTCGCATTTAATTGGAAATGTGAACAGCCTTGCAAAAAAATCGAATTTTTTCAAAAAATCGGAATTGAGCATTAAGCCCTGCAGTGTGAACGCAGCCAATATTATTTATTAGCAATAAATGAGCCTGCAACATAGTAAACCAGTCATGACATGTTATGTTAAAAAAATCATCAAATTGCAACAAAGCTGAAGGTCACGCACTATCCTCCAGTCACCTGTGAGCAGAACAGGTTTGGAAATGGAAAAGAAGAAAAGGTGATGTGAAGGCAAATTATGGTAACACAGTCAGAATTTGTCCAAGTTAGTGCACACATATTAGGAGCACTAAGTCGTGAACATACACACTGCAAAACGTGAAAAAGACAAGCACTAAGGGAGAGCTGTAATATTGCCACATATATATATATATATATACATATATATATATATATATATATATATATATATAAAGGGACCACATTACTCCAGTATTATCCTCTCTTCATTGGTTGCCGGTTCAGTACAGGATCGATTATAAGATTTTATTAATGTTTTTTAAAGCACTGCATAACATGTTCCCAAATTACACTGCTGACCTTTTAGGATCTTACATATCAGGTAGGACATTAAGATCAACAAACCCATTTTTGCTGGCTGTCCCTTATTCTAAAAAGAAGTCAAAGGGTGATGTACACAGTTTACAGATGTTACTAGTTTTATAGAAGAATAATCCACACTTCCATGATTACACTCAGCACAAAGCTGTAACAAATACCTGTTGTAGCTCTACGATGGAGGACGATCTTCAGCAGTTTCTAAGGTCACAGATGAGGACATCATCCACATGAAAAGGGTTAAGGTGGGTAATGTTTCATTGAAAGTCTATGGGCCTATGTTTAGCGAATATGTAAATGATAGCTACTTTTAATGATGCAACCAAAGGTGTTGACATGTAAACATTTAATATTATCATTTAAAACATTAGCCACATTTGTACACAAAGGCTATGTTTGAATTATTATTGCTAGCCAGGAGGCTGTCAGAATATCACCACAGACTAATTCATCTAATTTTTGTTGTTGAATCAGAACTGATGTACAGTACCTTCACTGGTTCACTAGTAATAATAGGATCATATAGGTGTAAGAGATCCACGGAGGCGAGTTAAAGTGAGAACCCAAGTGCAGCTTTGTTTAAATAAATCCAGAATGTGAACAAAACTAAACTAAACTTGACTACAAACATAACAGAACGCAGCCTGTTATTTTGGGGGAGGGATGGAGGGCCATCTATTTAAGGGAAAATGGCAGAGCAGTCTCAAGGAATCTGTATCCAGAAAACTTGGGAACTATGAAGTACTGGCTGTAGAACCCGGCCTCCCTCTCCTGAGGAGGAATATATTCTATGGCCTCCTTCTCGAAGAGGGATTGAATTTTTAGCTCCATAACCCGACCCTACTCTGGCTTGACTATGGTCCACACCACCCCACAGGATTTTGGCAGATTGTACTCGAATTGAATTCTGTAACCCTTTTCCACTGTACGCAGGACCCTTTCAAGATTCCTTCAAGCTTCCACATACTCTACTAGGGGGATCAGTCTCTCGAGACTGACCTCGGGTGTAATGTGTGTAACAGGTTCGGTGCCCTGAAGCGGCTGGCCGGCTAGAGAAAACTGAATTAATGTTTCCACAGGCCTCATCTACAGGAGCTAATGTGACAGGGCCGCAATGACTTATGGCGAACACTTCGATTTGCATTCACCGGAAACCAATACAAATTCGTACGGGTGAGTAAAAGGTGGCTAATTCTAACAATTTGTCTAAACCTACTTGATGGGTAGGTTTAGGGGTGGGGTCATGTGTGGGTCATTCGTACAAATTCATACGTATTGGGCAACTCGTAAAATATGTACGATTTAGCAAAAATCTTACGAATTCATACGAGTGAGGTTGTATGAATTTGTACGAATTAGCCATCTTGTAAAATTCGTATGAATTGCCGTGAGATTGGGATAAACTGTTTGAATGCGGCTGACTGTCGGTTCGCCTCCTGAAACCTCTCGACGTCAGTATTTACAGCGTCACCAAAGAGGCCAGAAGGCGAAAGCGAAGCAATCAATAAGGAAAGCCCTGTCCTTCTTACTGATGCCCGACAAGTTCAGCCACAAGTGCCTTTCCATACTGCCATGGAGTGGCCAATGGTGCAGGCCGTCTTCTGTCGGAGAGACAAGTCTGCAGCTCAACGAATTTCTTTAATATTGTCGAGCCCAACCTCCCCGTTGTCATCTAAAGCTTTAGGGAGGTTGGCCTGCTACACCTGCATGATGTCTATCATATGCAGGCACGCACCAGCCCGACCCGACACTGTTGTACGACATGGTTTGGTGGGCAGCATCTGAGCCTTGAAGGATGACGGAGCGTCGGGTGAGAGATATGATGCTAAAGTATTTGTAATATTTAAGTATAAAGTATCTGCGGTATCTACCCATAGCCGTTCTGTTTTGAGCCCAAGATGGAGAAATAATTATGGACTGTAGGGCTTGACAATCTGGTCGAGAATGGCCTTTTCTACAATCTCAACACCTCAGTGTGGAGATCGGGAAAGAAAGACCAACTCCGACTCCCATCCCTTCGCTCCACCAGACTTCTCCTTCCCTTCGGCTTCTCCACCATCCTCGCTCGCTCCATCGTTGCCCCGGTCAGCTGAGTCTCCATCTCCGTCCATGAAAGTCGCCCTGGTCTGTCGGCCCCTTCTGCTCCGCCGGTTCCTCCACTCACCCTGGTTCCTCCTCCATACGATCGGTCCCCAGGTTCCACCCACCACTGCAGTCAAAGCTCCACCCTGGTTCTTCCCACCATCGACTCCACCATGGTGTCTATTTCCTCTTGGTCCCTGTCCATCACCAGCTCCTCGCCCACTTCCAGAGCCCCCTGCCTACCTCCCTCCCTCCCTCCTTCCTTCCTTCTGCAGATTCACGAGTTCACACTTACATATAATTAAGTAGAGTAAAGGTAATGCGTATTTGGCGTGCTGTCCGGGGGAATGTCTTCGAGCTCGGAATTTGGCCCGAACCCAGAGTAGGATAGGAATAGTTAGAACTAGAAGTGAGGATATGGGGTGGTGGAGGGATGCTCAACAAACAGGTAAGTCTGCTGTATATACCTCTTTTATCGTTAATTGAGTCGATTAAATGAATGCACTCCTCTCGTTTTAATTAGGTTAATTATCTTAACTTTGTTCATAAAACATCATTAGACTCTTTACGACGCGAGGACATGACTTCAAGGGAGGGGGAGCTACTGTAATATGTATGTTCTGTCTCTGCTCAGTTTCTGTGATTATGTTTGCCTTAGTTCACTAATTAGTCTCATTGGTTGTTAATTAGTTCCCCACACCTGTTCGGTCTCTACTCTGATTATCTCTGTGTATTTAAGCCCTCAGTTTGAGTTTGTTCTCTGTCTGGTATTGTTTGGTTAACGTGGTTGTGTTTCTTCACTGTTCTCCTTTGGATTTATTATTAAAAACTGTTTATTCTTTTGAAATGCCTCCATCATGTGCTCATTACCACCAGAGCATGACACTTTAAAAAAGCAGGTTCTTTAAATTTGTATTTTAATTAAAATGTATTTTGATAATTCATTGCACGCCTCATTGATCCAATTAAACCAAACACTTGTGAATTTCACTTTCACTAAAGTTTGTTAACTTTCTCTGGTGATGTCTTAAAATGAACACTTTGGGTCTGGTTGACAGTAGATCTTGAAATTTGTCCGGACTTGGTATTCAAGTTTCAATTTGTTGTTTATTCATTTGCAACAAAAACCTGGCTTGGTTAAATGTTGGTGTCATGCCAACAAAATCCATACTAACTATATACTCATCTTTCTTTAAAGTTGGAATTGACAGCTAAGGTTGAGGTTTGAGAGATCTCTAGTGTTTATTCCAACCATAAAAGAATGTCTGCCCAATGAGTTTGATGTAAAGACAACATTAGGTTTTGAAACCAAATCAATATTAGCTTTTGACGTTTGTCCAACGTTGGAGCTTGACATCAAACAAACTTCAGCATTAGACGTTAACCCGATTTAAATTTTCAACCAAAATTTTACGTCTGTCCAACATCTTCCTGACATTACACAATTCTATTTTGGGTTAGTTCAATAATTCTTTGTCAGAATTCTCTTTTTTTACATGATTTCAAAGTATTGAAATACAGTTTAAAGTTTAAAATAAAAGATTTTATTTGTCTCCAATTCCTTTCTTCATTTGTACTTACATATTTTTGCATATTACTGAACAATTTCAGTGCTTTCTATCTAGCTACCTGCCAGCAATAGCTTATATTAACTGCTAAATTACTTTTGAGTGCCGCTTGCAACGATAATATATTATCAATATACTAAAACATTTGATTTCTTTCAATGAACTTTGAAAATGATTTTTATTTATTTAAATTTTCTTAATATTTTTTCATCCTAATCTTATCATTAATGCTGAAGAGCCTCTGTCATGTGGGAGATTTTGATGTTTTCATTGTGCAAAAGAGTGAAGCTTGTGGTTTTTGTGGATGGTTTTACTAACGTCATGATGCTTTACAAAATGACTAATCGCTCTGCTGATACTTGAGAAATTATGAGTCTCTTCTTAAGTCTTTTTCCCATTACATGAAGTCAAATATATTGTTGCTAGCTATCTGATAAATGAAAAAGATTAATTTGACTAGTAAATAATTTAGAAGATTAACTTTTTGGTATCACAAATCTGAAAATTTTAATCAGAAAAACAAACAGGTTTGTTTGAGCTGATTTGTATCTCTTTGATTGATCATAAAGTAGCAGAAAGTTTTGGAAATGCAACTTGAAAATAAGCCGAACTGAAAAAAGTACTGTTTTTTAAACCATCACTATTAACCCTCTGGGGTCTGAGCTGTTTTCTGGGCCCTGGAGGTGTTCTGACATGCTCTGACATTTGTGCTTATTTCTGTTACTTGTGACATTTTCATGGCTAAAGTCTGATTACACTGTATTCAGCACAAACTCTGCTACAATAATATGTCAGCAGCATGTATGTAAAAGTTTGCAGTTTTGATATAATGACATTTATGCGTGCTTTGTGAAAATACAAAAAATAAATCTCACTGAAATAAGAAATGAAACCCATACTGATTAGTTCTTCACAAGACTTTTGAAAATTGTATCACGTAGCCTAGAATATTTGTTCCAAAACTATGTGAAAATTGCCCTGACTGCTCATTCAGATAAGACAATATATTGATTTAAAATTTGTACGACGTGTTTTGTGTGAGAAAGCTTTATGCGGGAGGTGTGATCACATCATTAATATGTAAGCTTTTCACACCTGAGAAAGACAAAGACCCTCCCCTAACGGCCCTATTAGGAGCTATCAGGCCCTATCATTCTGAGCAACCTTTTAAAAAGATTTAAAAAAGAATGGCTTTTTGATTGTTTGGATTTATTTACAACACAACATAATCCAAAGATACAAAACAAATGACAAAAAAGCACTTATTGAAAACAATGATCCAAAGACAGAGACCTTTGTGCCATTCCTAAAAACATTGTACATACCTTTCATTTCCAAGGTGTTTGATTTTCACTTTACCATGTTCATGTACAGAGACTCATGTGAATGTTGAAGTCAGCAGGACTCAGTGGCATCTGGTCCCTGAAAGAAAAAAAAAGTGAACATACTGATATCAAGAGAAAGGTCTGCACGATTTTGGGAATAAATTTTAGATTTTTCTGGTTAAAATTGCTTTTTAAAATTCACAGAATACACACACACACACACACACACACACAAATGTTTCCAACAATATATAATATAATGAACACCAGGTTTGTTGTGCCTTGTAGGCATAGGCTATGCGCAGTGCTGCATAAAATAATAATAACAATAACCTATAGCAGCCTATAAATCTTCCAAAATATTTCAGTAACAACTAAGCTAGAGAAAAATATATTGATTATCATATGTTACTTCAAATGTTTCCATTCGTTATGATGATATGAAATGAGATAATAGTAAAAACATGAAGCCGTTTGGTGCGTTTTGCTTTTCAAACGCGATCGCGCTCCAAAAATATGATACATTCAAACGCGATCGCACTCCAAAATATGATACATTCAAACGCGATCGCGCTCCAAAATATGAAACATTATGGTTACCATATACATATCTACGTTTGAGCAGATATCCACAAACACAGTAACAGTAAACACGGGTCTAAATATTATAATATTCACCATATATCTAGCAACAGTTCAACTGCAATGTGAAATTTATGCAACAATAACAAGCTAATATGTAAGAATTTCTTACCTTACATCTTTCTTGTCTTCAAATCGCGTTCTTCTTCTTCTGAGGTAAATCCTATGTAAGCTCACAGCGCGTCTTTCAAACTCGACGAAAAGCAGAGACTTGTGAAGTTTTTTCGTGCTTTGTTTTTGAGGTAACGAGCGCGTTCGCGTTCCATGTGGAGATTTGCATTTGAATCTCTTTTGCGCGCGTGGGCGTGGTCAAATTAAAAATAATGAGCAAGCGTTTGAGATACTGGACATCTTGTTTTTTTTATACAAATTACTTAAACAGAGAATATTTGTTTTCAGTTTGAATCCGATCATTTAAAAGTACACACTTAAATGTTTATAAAGGTATATGGCTCATAAATGTGTGACAAGTATTCGCTGAGTTTGGTTTCAGTTTATAGACGTGCTCAAGAAAAAAAGTTCACCGCGACGGGGAGGCAGAAAGCACACCCTGTTTATTTTCTTTATTTTACAAAAGCACAATGTTTTGATTTGATTGTAAGTGGACACATACACAAGTAGAAATATCACAGATTCTTTTTTTATATTTCTTTTTTCTGTATGACCATAAATGACGGAGTAATTTAAGTTTATTGTGCTACAATGTGAAGAAAATCCAGCAAAACGCGCGGGCGCGTTTGTCGACTCCAGAGGGTTAACCATTACTACTATTACTACCATTATTACACGATCTGAGGAGATAAGGTGGAAAAAAAATGGCCTTCATCTCAGACAGGAACTCAGTTCTCTTACAAGAGGTTCTCTCGTATTGCATAAGTTGCTTACACTACGGGTAAAGTCGTCTTTTCTTGAGATACTCAAGCCAAAAATTATCCTTAATTTTGTGTATATTGTCAACGCATTGCAGCAGCTGGCAGACCTAGAGCGGGCTTACTAGCGAGCTCATTGGCTGCTCTGTGGCAACTGCAGCAGCCTACCGTCGAGCCCCGCGTGAGGGTATTGCCCGCCAGAATGGGTGTGGCTTAGCGTATATAAGGACGGCTTGGAGGCTGCTTACCTGATTTTCATCTCTTCAGCGAAGCTCTCCGCATCGCTGGATTTCGAGGAAGCCGCCGCCATTGAAGCTAGCGAACAGCAAGCCTAGGACAGCGCTTGAGGAAGCCGGACCATTCTCGTCGCCTTCAGCCATCTGTGCCTGCTATGGTATCCGGCGACATATCCTCATTCTCTGCAGTGTGTGTTCGCCGCCGCGACACACACTTTCTCCTCTAAAAGAGCACGAGGCGTTTTTCTCAAAATGGCTCGTATTTCCTGTGGCTCTTGCAAAGCCCCGCTCAGCGATGGAGACCGCCACATCATCTGCTCTCTCTGCCTGGGCCGAGACCACGCAGCCCTCGCCTTGTCTTCAGGCGGCTGCGTCCACTGTGAAGACTTGACTATGTCGACCCTGCGGGCTCGACTGGCCTTGTTCGACACTGAAGCTCTGGCCGCCTCTGCTGGACCGCACAGACAGAAGCGCCGTTCTCAGAGGCTACCG
Organism: Abramis brama; assembly: GCA_022829085.1. Classification (NCBI taxonomy): domain Eukaryota; kingdom Metazoa; phylum Chordata; class Actinopteri; order Cypriniformes; family Leuciscidae; genus Abramis; species Abramis brama. Next base: position 34,780,441 of record CM040785.1, read on the forward strand.
GAGCCTGCCATGGCATGCGAGCGCTCGCTGGAACCCTCCCCTCGAGCCTCGCTATCTCCTTCACCGCTTCCCCTTCCGGACGCGCAGATGCCGGCCGCCGCCACTGCCGCTGCCTCGGGTGATGAAGCGGACGAAGGTGCCATTGATGACAGCTGTTCCCTCCTGGCTTCAGGAAGTGAATACTGGTCCGGGTCCAACCCGGATCCTTCCCCTTCGCTCCAGGAGTCCTGTGGAACCCAGGCCAGCGTGGATGCGGAACTCATTCGCCTCCTCACTAAGGCCGTCGACCAGCTCGGCCTCGAGTGGTCCACGCCTGAGGAACCCGCGCCCAACAGGCTTGATGCGTGTTTTCTGCCTGGCCGCCGCCGCGTGCCTGCCTCCAGGTCAGCGCCCTTCCTGCCAGAGCTCCACACTGAGCTCTCGAAGTCGTGGAACGCACCTTTCTCCGCGAGACTTCACGCCTCCGTCTCCTCAACGCTCTCCCAAGTGAACGGCGCCGGCGAGAAAGGTTACAAGGCCATCCCCCCCGTGGAAGAGGCGGTAGCAGCGCACCTTTGTCCGCCCTCTGCGGGATCGCGTGCAAAGGCTGCCCTCCCGTCCAAAGCTTGCCGGGCCACTTCAGCTCTTGTCGGCCGCGCTTTCACTGCCGCCGGACAGGCTGCCTCCGCCCTGCACTCGATGGCAGTTCTTCAGATCCTTCAAGCCGATCTCCTCCGTCAATGGGACGAGAAAGGCTCGGACGAAGCCGTCATCACGGACTTACGCAGCGCGATGGACCTTTAGGTTTATTATTAAAGACTGTTTATTCTTTCGAAATGCCTCCATTGTGTGCTCATTACAACCAGAGCATGACACTTTAAAAAAGCAGGTTCTTTAAAATTGTATTTTAATAAAAATGTTTTTTGATAATTCATTGCACGCCTCATTAATCCAATTAAACCAATTAAACCAAACACTTGTGAATTTCACTTTCACTAAAGTTTGTTAACTTTCTCTGGTGATGTCTTAAAATTAACACTTTGGGTCTGGCTGACAGTAAATCTTGAAATTTGTCCGAACTTGGTATTCAAGTTTCAATTGGTTGATTATTCATTTGCAACAAAAACCTGGCTTGGTTAAAATTTTGGTGTCATGCCAACAAAATCCATACTAACTATATACTCATCTTCTTTAAAGTTGGAATTGACAGCTAAGGTTGGGGTTTGAGAGATCTCTAGTGTTTATTCCAACCATAAAGGAATGTCTGCCCAACGATGGAGTTTGATGTAAAGACAACATTAGGTTTTGAAACCAAATCAATATTAGCTTTTGACGTCTGTCCAACGTTGGAGCTTGACATCTAACTAACTTCGGCATTAGACGTTAACCCGATTTTAATTTTCAACCAATATTTTACGTCTGTCCAACATCTTCCTGACGTTACGCCGTTCTATATTGGGTTAGTTCAATAATTCTTTGTCAGAATTCTCTTTTTTTACATGATTTCAAAGTATTGAAATTAATTTTTTTGTGGCCTCAAAGTGGTTTTATTTGTCTCCAGTTCCTTTCTTCATTTGTACTTACATATTTTTGCATATTACTGAACAATTTCAGTGCTTTCTATCTAGCTACCTGCCAGCAATAGCTTATATTAACTGCTAAATTACTTTTGAGTGCCGCTTGCAGCGATAATATATTATCAATATACTAAAACGTCTCAGGTTACGTATGTAACCCTGGTTCCCTGAGAGGGAACGAGACGCTGCGTCGAGACGCGGTGGGGAACGCCCTGCGTGATTGCGTCGTGAAGCACGTGTATAATCAGTCCAATGGAAAGACGAGACGTCATAGTGACGTCACCTACCAGGAAACTATAAGGCAGCCCCGCTGACACAGATCGCGTTAGCTTCTAAAAAGCCTGAAGCAAGTCGGTCAGGGCATGCAGGAAGTATGGCAAGGCGACGCAGCGTCTCGTTCCCTCTCAGGGAACCAGGGTTACATACGTAACCTGAGACGTTCCCTTTCAAGGGAACTCGAGCTGCGTCGAGACGCGGTGGGAACCCCATACCCACTATGCCATAATGACGATGTGCCTGTTCTGTATGAAGTACCCTGCGCATACTAAGAAGCAAGCACTTTGACCCCAGGAGTGGAGAGGTCCAAGTCATAAAATCTAACAAATGTATGCGGAGAAGACCATCCTGCCGCATTACAAATGTCAAAAAGGGAAACTCCCGAAATTAAAGCCGTAGAGGCAGCCATACTCCTCGTAGAATGGGCCCGAACAGTCAAAGGTGAAGGCTGTCCGGCCGCTTCATATGCAAGTGAGATAGCCTCAACTATCCACTTGCTCATTATCTGTTTAGATGCAGGGCACCCTTTCTTAGGAGCACCAAAGCAGACAAATAATTGATCCGATTTCCGCCACTGGGCAGCTCTGTGGACGTAAGCATCCAACGCCCGTACAGGGCACAACAGATTAAGGTTTTCCTGGTCTGGGGTATTAAATGGTGGAGGATGAAAGGCCTGCAGCACTATTGGGCCCCCAACATTAATAGGGACCTTAGATATGTAACCTAGTCTAGGGTGAAGAAAAGCCTTCACCATACCAGGTGCAAATTCCAGACATGATGGAGCCACCGACAAAGCTTGTAAATCCCCAATTCTCTTGATAGAAGAAATAGCAAGAAGAAATAAAGTTTTTAGAGTGAGGAACTTTTCTGAAACCTCTTCAATGGGTTCGAAGGGAGCCAAGGCCAGACCCTCAAGTACAATGGCCAAATCCCATGCCGGTGCTCTAGAGTGCAATGCAGGTCTCAACCTCAAAGTACCACGGAGAAAACGAACAATTAGAGGATCTCTCCCAACTGAAGTGCCCGCCAGAGGGGTGTGATAAGCAGATATAGCAGCAACATACACCTTTAAGGTGGAAGGAGATAATCCAGCAGAGAAACGGTCTTGTAGAAATTCGAGAACTGTACCAACAGGGCAGTTAACAGGATTCAAATTACGATTTCCACACCAAGTAGAAAACAATTTCCATTTCAAAGCATAAAGTTTCCTCGTGGAGGGAGCTCTGGATTGAAGGATGGTCTCAACGACCTCAGTCGAGAGACCGGATTCTATGAGCTGGGCCCCCTCAGAGGCCAAGCCCACAACTTCCATAACTCTGGGTGAGGGTGAAATATCGTGCCCCTTGCTTGGGACAGCAAGTCCCTCCTGACGGGAATCTCCATCGGAGAGCCGTCCAGAAGAGATACTAGGTCCGAGAACCAAACTCGTGTCGGCCAGTACGGGGCTATTAACAGTAGATGAGCTCCTTCCTGGCGAACCCTCTCCAGAACTCCCGGGAGCATCGATACGGGGGGAAATCCGTACAGGTGTAGCCTCGGCCACACCTGCACCATAGCATCCAGTCCGAGAGGAGCTGGATGTGTGAGAGAGAACCAGAGCGGACAATGGGTCGAATCTGCAGATGCGAAAAGGTCTACTCGAGCTCGACCATATTTCCTCCATAGGAGCTCCACCACCTCGGGGTGAAGCCTCCACTCCCCGGGCCTCAGCCCCTGCCTTGACAGGATATCTGCTCCTACATTCAGATGCCCTGGAATATATACTGCCCTCAGTGACAGTAATTTCTCCTGGGCCCATAGGAGGATCTGATGAGCCAGATTGCAAAGTATTCGAGACCTCAGACCCCCCTGATGGTTGATGTATGAGACCACCGATGTGTTGTCCGTGCGGACCAACACGTGATGGCCTCTCAGGTCTGGCAGGAAGTATTTTATTGCATGAAATACGGCCATCATCTCTAACCGATTTATATGCCAAGACAGTTGATGGTCCTGCCAAAGACCTGACACCGAGCGACCGCTCATGACTGCGCCCCACCCCGTGAGGGAAGCGTCTGTCGAAAGCGTTACGCGTCGACAAGAAGCCCCCAACACTGGGCCCTGGGCGAGGAACCAAGGTTTCTTCCACATGTCCAAGGCACGAAGGCATCGCCGCGTGACCTTGATCATGCGAAACGGATTTCCCCTCGGAGAAAACCCCTTGGTCCTGAGCCACCACTGCAGAGGTCTCATGTACAGAAGGCCAAAAGTAATTACGTTGGACGCAGCTGCCATGAGCCCCAACAATTTCTGAAATTGTTTGACAGTGAGTGACTGGCCTAGTTTTACCCCTTTTACGGCTGTGAGAATCGCTGATATTCGTGCAGGAGACAGACGTGCCTGCATTGTTGTTGAATCCCAAATTACTCCTAGAAAAGTGGTCCTCTGAGCTGGGAGGAGCACACTCTTTTTGGAGTTGAGCCGTAACCCCAACTTTTCTATGTGAGACAGAACGACACCTCGATGCCGAACTGCCATCTGCTCTGACTGAGCTAGAATCAACCAATCGTCTAGATAGTTTAGTATGCGAATGCCCTGGAGTCTCAGAGGAGCCAGCGCTGCATCCACACATTTTGTAAAGGTGCGGGGAGATAAACCTAGGCCGAAGGGAAGAACCCGATATTGGTATGCTTCGCCCCCGAAAGCAAACCTCAGGAACTTCCTGTGATGAGGATGAATCGATACATGGAAGTACGCGTCCTTCAAGTCTATTGTCACAAACCAGTCCTCGGACTGAATCTGTGATACAATCTGTTTGAGCGTAAGCATCTTGAACTTGAGTTTCTGAACTCTGCGGTTTAACTGACGCAGATCTAGAATAGGACGCAACCCCCCATCCTTCTTTGGAACAATGAAATAACGGCTGTAGAACCCTGACTCTCTGTTGGGAGGAGAAACCCTTTCTATAGCTCCCTTTCGAAGAAGCGTCAGTACTTCCTGTTCCAAAACTAGAGCCTGCTCGGAGTCCACCACTGTGGGCAGAACTCCTTGAAATCTGGGAGGACGAGAACCGAACTGAATTCTGTAACCCTTTTCCACTACATGCAGGACCCATTGAGAAATATTTGGTAAAAGTTTCCACGCTACCAGAAATTCTGCTAAGGGAACCAGTCTCTCGAGACTGGTCTCTGGATTTAGTTGAACAGACATTTCGGTGCCCTGAAGCGGCGAACCGGCAGGGAACAACCGAACTGACCGTTCTACGACCCTCCTCGGAGGATCGTATGGGGACGCTGACACCTCGGTGCCCTGAAACGGCGAACCGGCAGGGAACAACCGATGTGGCAGCGCTGCGACTCTCCTCAGAGAGCCGCCCCCCAGCGGGCGCAGAGGAGGAACGATTCCTCGAAACCGTCCCTCCCCTGAGGGGACCACCCTCAACATTTTGACACCACTGGTGTCAGGACTTCTTTTTGTCCCAAGCCTTCCTAGAGAGGACAGTCCTCAGATCTTGTCTACCTCTAACCGGCTTAAACTGCGCCCGCCCCCCGGACTCCCCCGACTGAGGAGGAGCCCTAGAGGCGACGCTCTTTTTTTTTTGCACTCTGTGCTGTGCGGAGCTCGTAGACGGCCGAGACTGCTCGGTCTTAACATTACGGCCAGCAGTCTCTGGGACACTGGATCGGCGAGGAAGAAACTTCTGAAATGCCGCCGCTTGTTTCTTTGATTCAGTGAATCTGTCAACAACACAATTTATAGCATCGCCGAATAAACTTGAAGGCGAAAGCGGGGCATCCAAAAGAACAGATCTATCTTTATCCTTTATATCAGATAAATTTAACCATAAATGACGCTCCGTGACCACCAGGGCTGCCATAGAACGGCCCACAGATTTTGCCGTCTCCTTGGTGGCCCGGAGAGATAGATCTGTCGCCCGACGCAATTCTCGAATTGCGTCAGCGCTAACTTCCTCACAATCATCCATGTCCCTCAGCAGGTCAGCCTGATACGCTTGCAAAATCGACATAGTGTGTAAACATGCGGCTGCCTGACCTGCTGCCGAATATGCTTTACCCACCATCATAGATGTAGCTTTTAATGGCTTGGTGGGTAACGTCGGGGCTTTCAGTGATGACGATGACTCGGGGGAGAGATGGCTCGCAAGCGTCTCTTCCGCCGGAGGCATTGTCAAATAACCATAGTGTGAAATATCTTTAATATTGCTATAGTTATGTGTTTGTGGATTGTGCACTCTGAAAGAAGCTGGTTTAATCCACGATCTCGACACCTCAGTGTGGAGATCGGGAAAAAACGGCAGTTCCCGACGAGGAGGTCGTGATTTTGATGGCAAAAAACGTTCATCTAAAAGACTTTTATTAGACACAGTTTCAGTTTCAACAGATGGCCATTCAATATTTAACTTAGCAACAGCACGAGTTAAAACCTCCATAAGCTCCTCATCCCCAGAAATACGAGCTGGCGAACACTCATCAATATTTTGATCAACACTGACGACATCCAGTTCCTCAGAACTGGATAGCCGCAACATTGGTGCCTCAGTCTGGGAAGGAGAAGCCGCAGCGCGGGCTCCTTCCTGGACTGAAGCACCGGATTCAGCAGGTAAGGGTTGAGAAAGGGCGGGGCCCGTCTCAAACCCCGCTACTAAATCCATATGCGAACCCCAAGTTGAAAGCCTCCGCTGTGCCTCGGCAGCAGCGGGACCCGCACCTCGGGGAGCGCGAACCGAACCGTCCTCCTCAAAGAACGCCCGGCGAGAGCGGAGCGTCCGCAAGGACAGCTTAACGCAATGCTCACAGTCAGCTCCCTCGAGAACTGCCTGAGCAAGCTCCACTCCCAAACAATAAACACAAAGCAGATGTGTGTCCCCACCCGTGATGTAACGAGGGCAGGGAACAACACAACGCCTGTATTCTTGCTTATTCGCCATTGAAATAGATATATATTGAGCTTTGACAGACAACAATAAATATGACAGGGACAGATATACAGAGAGCGCTTGCTGAAGGCACAGAAGCTAACGCGATCTGTGTCAGCGGGGCTGCCTTATAGTTTCCTGGTAGGTGACGTCACTATGACGTCTCGTCTTTCCATTGGACTGATTATACACGTGCTTCACGACGCAATCACGCAGGGCGTTCCCCACCGCGTCTCGACGCAGCTCGAGTTCCCTTGAAAGGGAACATTTGATTTCTTTCAATGAACTTTGAAAATGATTTTTATTTATTTAAATTTTCTTAATATTTTTTCATCCTAATTTTAATCATTCATGCTGAAGAGCCTCTGTCATGTGGAAGATTTTGATGTTTTCATTGTGCAAAAGAGTGAAGCTTGTGGTTTTTGTGGATGGTTTTACTAACGTCATGATGCTTTACAAAATGACTAATCGCTCTGCTGATACCTGAGAAATTATGAGTCTCTTCTTAAGTCTTCTTCCCATTACATGAAGTCAAATATATTGTTGCTAGCTATCTGATAAATGAAAAAGATTAATTTGACTAGTAAATAATTTAGAAGATTAACTTTTTGGTATCACAAATCTGAAAATTCGAATCAGAAAAACAAACAGTCTTGTTTGAGCTGATTTGTATCTCTTTGATTGATCATAAAGTAGCAGAAAGTTTTGGAAATGCAACTTGAAAATAAGCGGAAATGAAAAAAGTACTGTTTTTTTTAACCATCACTATTGAGGAGATCAGCAGGGGCCAGTTGCATAAACATAGCCATTATGTTAAGACTGTGTCTTAAGAACTAGTATGATCAACTAGAAGTTAGTTAGGGGTAATCAGTCTTACTGTTCGGTGTCAAATTAGACCAATCTACGTTTTTATGTTACTGACTTTAAAAAGTTATTAACAGTTTTAAAGAATAAAATTGGATGACTAACTTGTAAGACTAATCTTAACAGTTTATGCAACTGGCCACTGGTGGGAAAAAAATGGCCTTCATCTCAGACAGGAACCCAGGTTTGTAGTGTGAAACCACATTGACCAGATCTTCACAAGTAATAAACAGATGACCTATTTAAATTACCCTGATGCATCACATAAAGGCATCTTCTTCATCTCTTAGTTTGAAGAGTCATTGTCGTCCGGCTGTGAGCGAATTACTTTTCTGATCTTCTCCTCTCCTCTGACAAAAAGAGACAACAGTATTCTCAGGTAAGTTTGTGGTTAAGGTACAATTATCAATATAACACTTCCATCTGTGAACATCACAAGCTCAAGTGGTTATATATGATTACAAAAACTTCTGTCAGAAAGTACCATATGAATTTTAACTTGTATTACATAAGTTGATTAGCACAGTTTAATTGAACAAATTTATGTACGTATTCCTTTCCATTATATTTTGATCAGCATCTGAGGGATTTGACTAAATCAAGATGCTGCTGATCATTGAAGCTCTTCTCATTGTAGCTGCTCTAGGACAGGTAAGCTTGTGTTCCAGTATGAATATTACAGACATTAATACTGATTATGTGATCACTATGATTCCTGTTGCTGCAGGATCGCAGAGTTGCTGATGAAGAAACGATATACCCATTGGATAAGGAAAAAAACTCTGTTGATGACCAATATTACGGCTGTAGAAAGAACATGTCACATCTGGTGGAGAAAAAATATCTGACGGAGGAATTTGAAAACTCACCTAATTTTAGAGATGCTTGGAGAGCAGGTGAAAATGTTATCAGTAAATGGAACATTTTCAGCAAACTACCAAGAAAACATAAAATTGCCATTTATGTGTACACTGATGATAGAGTATATAGTACATTCAATAATGACACTCGTATTGGCAAAGAAAACTTCATAGGCATGACATACAAATGGTATTCTCTTCACTTTCTGTTAACAGAAGCAATAAAGATTCTGAAGACAAAGCAAAACAGGTGCTTTGATACTTTTCGTGGTACAAAAGTTGACTTTAATGGGCGCGTTTTTAAAGACATTCGTTTTGGCTCATTTACATCAACCTCTCTTAATCGCGCCATAGCAAAACATTTTGGAACTAAAACCTGTTTTGTAATCCACACTTGTGAAGGTGCTAGAGTGACAAAATATTCTAAGTATCCTGGCGAGGAAGAGGTGCTGATCCCTCCATATGAGAAGTTTATTGTCACAGAGGTCAAGACAAGAACTGATCAGCCAGATCTCTGGTGTGAGAAAGTGTTTGTGTTAAAAAGCACTGGAGTAAGAAGTGACCTGAACTGTGCTCTATTCAATGAACCAACCAAGACCAAAAATATGATAAACATCTCTGGTGTTCACTTTGAGAAGATCTGGAAAAATAAGCGACCTGAACTGTACAATAACTTTCTTTAATGTTGTACACATTTTTTTTTTATATTATTTTGTTATGTGTTTAGTTAACCTGTAGTTACGGCATGTTTTTTGCTGTTATTGAGTCTTGATTGTCTTGTTTCTTTAAATCGCAGCATTTGGTCTGATTGTTTGATTAGGTTCACAATGTAAACTTCAGAAAAATAGAGTGCTTAGGTCTTTTTTTTTTTCATATTCAACTTCTGTCAACCAATAAATCTCTCAAAGCATCTTTTCGCCTCTCATAATTCTCTTTGATGAACAAACATGTTATGACTGTAGAGATTTTTCCAGCATAAATAGATATTGAAAATGTTGCACTAGTTAATGTGATGCAACTGATTTGAGAAATGTTTACCTTTAATTAAAGTAAATTAAATTAAATTAAATTAAATTAAAAAAAGTAAGTGACTTTCAGGAGCGACAACCAATAGGAGTGAAGTCTGTGGAGCCCACATGATCCATCCCTGCATCTTGTTAGAGAAGTTTCAGAGGCAAGATGGAGAAGTTTATTTTAGCTTATTGAGAAAACAAAAAAGAAATGTAATTTGTGGTTAATGAGGGATATATCAATTATTGTCAAAAATCTGTATATACATCTTTATCATTAGATGTGCCTCTTAAGGTGATTAAGGAAACTTTATGACTTTATATGGAGAAAAAAATGTCACATTATTTAAAAAAGGAGGTAATTTGTAACAGCAAAGAGCAAGAGGACTTGAGGTCTTAGATTAATGACACTTTCAAAATTAAATGGTTGATAGAGTTTATGGAGAAACGTGGGGGAGAGCGGGGCACAACACTTTTTGACTTTCTCAGTTTCAGAGAATTTATTTTTTCCCACATTAATTTCCCACATGTCTAGTACAGTTATGTGGTTTTGTTTCATTAATATAGTATATAATTAAGTTGGCTTGAGAGAGCCAACTTTCTGATATTGTACTTAAACTTATTAAGTTGGCTTGAGAGAGCCAACTTTCTGATATTGTACTTAAACTTATTATTATTATTAAGTTGGCTTGAGAGAGCCAACTTAGTGATATTGTACTTAAACTTATTAATGGTGCTTGCTGAAAGCAAGGCATCATTAGTGTTCTCTTGCATACTTATTATTATTATTCTTATTTTTATTCTGGACAAAGTTTGGCGCGTAACTCGTCCCGCACCGTTTGTCTCAGACCCCTGAGTGAGGTGTCAAATCGACCGGCTCATTGAGGAGAGGTGTGCTATGACTTTTATAAGCGATCGGGGGTGCGATGTTTGCCCCAGGGGCAAAAAAGCGTCCAAAAAAGTCCCATAGACTTAACATTGCGACAAACTTTGACGACTCCTAGCTCAGAGCGAGGATTTCACATAAACTTGTGATTTGCCACATTTGAAGAGGCTGACAGGCTCTGTAAGAACATACCTCACAATGGGGTAAAAGTTGTAGCCCTGGGGGGCAGAAGCTGCCCAAAGTTGCCCCATTGACTTACTATGGGGAAGGAACGTCCTGTGAAACTCACATGCTTTTCCTACTATGGTAAATTGCATAGGGATTTTGTATTGAACATAGCTCCTGATCACAGTGTCATAGAGACAAGGGGGCGGGCTCATTTTACTCAGACGACCAATCAGTCTCTCAGGATCATTGTGAAGATATCAAGCCACGCCCTAGCAACCATTTAGAGCCCCTTAGCAACAAGTTCCATAGACTTCCATTGAAAGAGTTCAAAGAGATATCTCCGGACTGAATTGTCATAGAAACATGGGGGTGGTCTCATTTGACTCGGGGCAGCAAACAGCCAATCATGAATCACCTCAACACTTCCTAGCCCCTCCCTAGCAACCATTGTCGAACACCTTAGCAACCAAAATCCAAAGAGGGATATCTTCCATTATGAATATCACAGAGGCATGGGAGTTGGTTTATATCATTCATAGTGACAAGAAGCTTTTGCAGTTTCATAATTGGCATCTGCCAAGCCACTCTATAGCAACCAAACAGAGTACCTTAGCAACCAAAATACAAAGAGGGATATCTGCCATTCTGAATGTCACAGAGAAATGGGAGATGGTTTATATCATTCATAGTGACAAGAAGCCTTTGCAGATTCATCATTGGCAACTGCCAAGCCACTCCCTAGCAACCAAACAGAGTACCCTAGCAACCGTTTAGCAAAACGAATATCTCTGTATCAGAACATCGTATAGAGATTGGAGTTGGTTTATATCATTCATACTGACAAGCAGCCTTTGAAGTTTCATGATTGGCAGCTGCCAAGCCACTCCCTAGCAACCAACAGAGTACCCTAGCAACCAAAATACAAAGAGGGATATCTTCCATTCTGAATGTCACAGAGGCATGGGAGTTGGTTTATATAATTCATAATGACAAGAAGCCTTTGCAGTTTCATCAGTGGCAGCTGCCAAGCCACTCCCTAGCAACCAAACAGAGTATCCTAGCAACCAAAATCCAAAGAGGGATATCTTCCATTCTGAATGTCACAGAGGCATGGGAGTTGGTTTATATCATTCATAGTGACAAGAAGCCTTTGGAATTGCATCATTGGCAGCTGCCAAGTAACTCCATAGCAACCAAACAGAGTACCCTAGCAACCAAAATCCAAAGAGGCATATCTTCCATTCTGAATGTCGCAGAGGCATGGGAGTTGGTTTATATCATTCATACTGACAAGCAGCCTTTGGAGTTTCATGATTGGCAGCTGACAAGCCACTCCCTAGCAACCAAACAGAGTACCCTAGCAACCAATATCCAAAGAGGGATATCTTCCATTCTGTATGTCGCAGAGGCATGAGAGTTGGATTATATCATTCATACTGACAAGCAGCCTTTGGAGTTTCATGATTGGCAGCTGCCACGCTACTCCCTAGTAACCAAACAGAGTACCCTAGCAACCGTTTAGCAAAACGTATATCTCTGCATCAGAACATCGTATAGAGATGGGAGTTGGTTTATATCATTCATACTGACAAGAAGCCTTTGCAGTTTCATCATCAGCAGCTGCCAAGCAACTCCATAGCAACCAAACAGAGTACCCTTGCAACCATTTTACAAGACCTACATCTCTGCATCAGAATATTGTATAGAGATGGGGGTTGGCTCATTAGTTTCAGTTGTAAAACAGTCTGTAAATATCACCATGGTAACTGTGTATTCACACCCTAGCAACCATTTAGAGCCACCTAGCAACCATATTGCAACATATAGAAGCCATATTTCAGCTCCACAACATCGTACAGACATGGTTGTTGGCTCGTATGCAATCATGTACAACACCCTAGCAACCGAGTGGAGAGTTTTGCCACTGCAAGCACCATTTCACATTTTCTTCAGGAAATGTACATTCTAGTTATTATTCTTATTTTTATTCTGGACAAAGTTTGGCGCGTAACTCGTCCCGCACCGTTTGTCTCAGACCCCTGAGTGAGGTGTCAAATCGACCGGCTCATTGAGGAGAGGTGTGCTATGACTTTTATAAGCGATCGGGGGTGCGATGTTTGCCCCAGGGGCAAAAAAGCGTCCAAAAAAGTCCCATAGACTTAACATTGCGACAAACTTTGACGACTCCTAGCTCAGAGCGAGGATTTCACATAAACTTGTGATTTGCCACATTTGAAGAGGCTGACAGGCTCTGTAAGAACATACCTCACAATGGGGTAAAAGTTGTAGCCCTGGGGGGCAGAAGCTGCCCAAAGTTGCCCCATTGACTTACTATGGGGAAGGAACGTCCTGTGAAACTCACATGCTTTTCCTACTATGGTAAATTGCATAGGGATTTTGTATTGAACATAGCTCCTGATCACAGTGTCATAGAGACAAGGGGGCGGGCTCATTTTACTCAGACGACCAATCAGTCTCTCAGGATCATTGTGAAGATATCAAGCCACGCCCTAGCAACCATTTAGAGCCCCTTAGCAACAAGTTCCATAGACTTCCATTGAAAGAGTTCAAAGAGATATCTCCGGACTGAATTGTCATAGAAACATGGGGGTGGTCTCATTTGACTCGGGGCAGCAAACAGCCAATCATGAATCACCTCAACACTTCCTAGCCCCTCCCTAGCAACCATTGTCGAACACCTTAGCAACCAAAATCCAAAGAGGGATATCTTCCATTATGAATATCACAGAGGCATGGGAGTTGGTTTATATCATTCATAGTGACAAGAAGCTTTTGCAGTTTCATAATTGGCATCTGCCAAGCCACTCTATAGCAACCAAACAGAGTACCTTAGCAACCAAAATACAAAGAGGGATATCTGCCATTCTGAATGTCACAGAGAAATGGGAGATGGTTTATATCATTCATAGTGACAAGAAGCCTTTGCAGATTCATCATTGGCAACTGCCAAGCCACTCCCTAGCAACCAAACAGAGTACCCTAGCAACCGTTTAGCAAAACGAATATCTCTGTATCAGAACATCGTATAGAGATTGGAGTTGGTTTATATCATTCATACTGACAAGCAGCCTTTGAAGTTTCATGATTGGCAGCTGCCAAGCCACTCCCTAGCAACCAACAGAGTACCCTAGCAACCAAAATACAAAGAGGGATATCTTCCATTCTGAATGTCACAGAGGCATGGGAGTTGGTTTATATAATTCATAATGACAAGAAGCCTTTGCAGTTTCATCAGTGGCAGCTGCCAAGCCACTCCCTAGCAACCAAACAGAGTATCCTAGCAACCAAAATCCAAAGAGGGATATCTTCCATTCTGAATGTCACAGAGGCATGGGAGTTGGTTTATATCATTCATAGTGACAAGAAGCCTTTGGAATTGCATCATTGGCAGCTGCCAAGTAACTCCATAGCAACCAAACAGAGTACCCTAGCAACCAAAATCCAAAGAGGCATATCTTCCATTCTGAATGTCGCAGAGGCATGGGAGTTGGTTTATATCATTCATACTGACAAGCAGCCTTTGGAGTTTCATGATTGGCAGCTGACAAGCCACTCCCTAGCAACCAAACAGAGTACCCTAGCAACCAATATCCAAAGAGGGATATCTTCCATTCTGTATGTCGCAGAGGCATGAGAGTTGGATTATATCATTCATACTGACAAGCAGCCTTTGGAGTTTCATGATTGGCAGCTGCCACGCTACTCCCTAGTAACCAAACAGAGTACCCTAGCAACCGTTTAGCAAAACGTATATCTCTGCATCAGAACATCGTATAGAGATGGGAGTTGGTTTATATCATTCATACTGACAAGAAGCCTTTGCAGTTTCATCATCAGCAGCTGCCAAGCAACTCCATAGCAACCAAACAGAGTACCCTTGCAACCATTTTACAAGACCTACATCTCTGCATCAGAATATTGTATAGAGATGGGGGTTGGCTCATTAGTTTCAGTTGTAAAACAGTCTGTAAATATCACCATGGTAACTGTGTATTCACACCCTAGCAACCATTTAGAGCCACCTAGCAACCATATTGCAACATATAGAAGCCATATTTCAGCTCCACAACATCGTACAGACATGGTTGTTGGCTCGTATGCAATCATGTACAACACCCTAGCAACCGAGTGGAGAGTTTTGCCACTGCAAGCACCATTTCACATTTTCTTCAGGAAATGTACATTCTAGTTATTATTATTATTCTTCTTACTAAAAATTTATCCCCTATCTCCTCCTAGAGCTTTAACTCTACATACTCCAAACTCGGCTCAGACCTTCAGACTATTCTGACTCGAGTTGCTTTATCTTTTCAGACTGATCGGACTTACGGTTTTCCTAAAAATGCCGATCAAAACTCGGAAAAACTCCCATTGACTTGCATTGGGGAGTTCTAAAAAATTCAAATCTAGATTCAAACTGACCAACCGACAAAAATTTAAATCTAAACACCTTGAAGACTTATTCAAACTGCCGTTCTATATACAATATAAGCCATTGAGACTCAATTAAACTAATAAACTCATCTATCTATCTACTTCAAACTATTTTAAACTTTAAACTACTTTAAACTTCAAACTAAATTAAACTTCAAACTAATATAAACTTTAAACTACTTTAAACTTCAAACTTAAGCTTTAACTCATTTAAACTTATAAACTGTAAACTCATTTAAACTTATAAACTGTAAACTAATTTAAACTTATAAACTCAAAACTCATTTAAACTTATAAACTAAACTCAAAAACTTGTACACTTATAAACTCTAAACTCATAAACTCTGTGTGTGTGTGTGTGTAAACACACACACACACACTCTAAACTCATTTAAACAAACTCTAAACTCATTTAAACTTATAAACGCAAAACTCAAAAACTCGTAAACTACTTTAAACTTCAAACCACTTTAAACTTCTTAAGTTTAAAGCTCCCAGCTCCCAAGCAACTCCATAGCAACCAAACTTGAGTACCCTAGCAACCGTTTTACAAGACCTATATCTCTGCATCAGAACTTCGTATAGAGATGAGGTTTGGCTCTTTTGACTCATGCTAGCAAACAGCACTTCCAACATGCTACACATGCTAGCAGTGAATAGCTACATGCTAATAGCAATTAGTTAAGTGCTAAATCATGCCAAGATCATGCTAAGAACTCTATAAAAACTCCATAGTAACCATCTGTAACAACTACCAACCACCTAGTAACACCATAGCAACCGCCCAGAATACCTTAGTAACCGCCTAGCAACACCATAACAACCACCCAGAACACCCTAGCAACCACCCAGAATACCCTAGCAACTGCCTAGCAACACCATAGCAACAACCCAGAACACCCTAGCAACCACCCAGAATACCTTAGCAACCGCCTAGCAACACCATAGCAACCACCCAGAACACCCTAGCAACCGCCTAGCAACCACCAAGAACACCCAAGCAACCGCCTAGCAACCACCCAGAATACCCTAGCAACTGCCTAGCAACACCATAGCAACCACCCAGAACACCCTAGCAACCACCTAGCAACCACCCAGAACACCCTAGCAACTGCCTAGCAACCACCAAGAATACCCTAGCAACCACCTAGCAACACCATAACAACCACCCAAAACACCCTAGCAACCCACTAGAAAACCCCCAACAACTTTTTAACTGTAAACTACTTTAAACTTCAAACTGATTTAAACTTTAAACTAATTTAAACGTTAGACTAATTTAAACTTTAAACTAATTTAAACTTCAAACTAATTTAAACTTCAAACTAATTTAAACTTTAAAGTAATTTAAAATTTAAACTACTTTAAACTTGAAACTAATTTAAACTTTAAACTAATTTAAACTTTAGACTAATTTAAACTTTAAACTAATTTAAGCTTCAAACTAATTTAGACTTTAAACTATTTTAAACTTCTAACTAATTTGAACTTTAAACTAATTTAAACTTCAAACTACTTTAAACTCCAAACTGCTTTAAACTTCTTCAAACTTTCTGGTCCAGCTTTCTCAAGCCAACTTAAAGTTTGTCTCGACGAACTTTTTAATCTAGTTATTATTATTATTCTTCTTACTAAAAATTTATCCCCTATCTCCTCCTAGAGCTTTAACTCTACATACTCCAAACTCGGCTCAGACCTTCAGACTATTCTGACTCGAGTTGCTTTATCTTTTCAGACTGATCGGACTTACGGTTTTCCTAAAAATGCCGATCAAAACTCGGAAAAACTCCCATTGACTTGCATTGGGGAGTTCTAAAAAATTCAAATCTAGATTCAAACTGACCAACCGACAAAAATTTAAATCTAAACACCTTGAAGACTTATTCAAACTGCCGTTCTATATACTATATAAGCCATTGAGACTCAATTAAACTAATAAACTCATCTATCTATCTACTTCAAACTATTTTAAACTTTAAACTACTTTAAACTTCAAACTAAATTAAACTTCAAACTAATATAAACTTTAAACTACTTTAAACTTCAAACTTAAGCTTTAACTCATTTAAACTTATAAACTGTAAACTCATTTAAACTTATAAACTGTAAACTAATTTAAACTTATAAACTCAAAACTCATTTAAACTTATAAACTAAACTCAAAAACTTGTACACTTATAAACTCTAAACTCATAAACTCTGAGTGTGTGTGTGTGTGTGTGTAAACACACACACACACACACACTCTAAACTCATTTAAACAAACTCTAAACTCATTTAAACTTATAAACGTAAAACTCAAAAACTCGTAAACTACTTTAAACTTCAAACCACTTTAAACTTCTTAAGTTTAAAGCTCCCAGCTCCCAAGCAACTCCATAGCAACCAAACTTGAGTACCCTAGCAACCGTTTTACAAGACCTATATCTCTGCATCAGAACATCGTATAGAGATGAGGTTTGGCTCTTTTGACTCATGCTAGCAAACAGCACTTCCAACATGCTACACATGCTAGCAGTGAATAGCTACATGCTAATAGCAATTAGTTAAGTGCTAAATCATGCCAAGATCATGCTAAGAACTCTATAAAAACTCCATAGTAACCATCTGTAACAACTACCAACCACCTAGTAACACCATAGCAACCGCCCAGAATACCTTAGTAACCGCCTAGCAACACCATAACAACCACCCAGAACACCCTAGCAACCACCAAGAACACCCAAGCAACCGCCTAGCAACCACCCAGAATACCCTAGCAACTGCCTAGCAACACCATAGCAACCACCCAGAATACCCTAGCAACCACCTAGCAACCACCCAGAACACCCTAGCAACCGCCTAGCAACCACCAAGAATACCCTAGCAACCACCTAGCAACACCATAACAACCACCCAAAACACCCTAGCAACCCACTAGAAAACCCCCAACAACTTTTTAACTGTAAACTACTTTAAACTTCAAACTGATTTAAACTTGAAACTAATTTAAACGTTAGACTAATTTAAACTTTAAACTAATTTAAACTTTAAAGTAATTTAAAATTTAAACTACTTTAAACTTGAAACTAATTTAAACTTTAAACTAATTTAAACTTTAAACTAATTTAAACTTTAAACTAATTTAAGCTTCAAACTAATTTAGACTTTAAACTATTTTAAACTTCTAACTAATTTGAACTTTAAACTAATTTAAACTTCAAACTACTTTAAACTCCAAACTGCTTTAAACTTCTTCAAACTTTCTGGTCCAGCTTTCTCAAGCCAACTTAAAGTTTGTCTCGACGAACTTTTTAATCTAGTTATTATTAATGGTGCTTGCTGAAAGCAAGGCATCATTAGTGTTCTCTTGCATACTTATTATTAATGGTGCTTGCTGAAAGCAAGGCATCATTAGTGTTCTCTTGCATACTTATTATTATTAAGTTGGCTTGAGAGAGCCAACTTTCTGATATTGTACTTAAACTTATTATTATTATTATTATTATTATTCTTCTTACTAAAAATTTATCGCCTATCTCCTCCTAGAGCTTTAACTCTACATACTCCAAACTCGGCTCAGACCTTCAGACTATTCTGACTTGAGTTGCTATATCTTTTCAGACTGATCGGACTTACGGTTTTCCTAATATTGCCGATCAAAACTCGGAAAAACTCCCATTGACTTACATTGGGGAGTTCTAAAAAATTCAAATCTAGATTCAAACTGGCCAACCGACGAAAATTCAAATCAAAATACCTTGAAGACTAATTCAAACTGCCATTCTATATAATATATAAGCCATTGAGACTCAATTAAACTAATCAACTCATCTATCTATCTACTTCAAACTATTTTAAACTTTAAACTACTTTAAACTTCAAACTAAATTAAACTTCAAACTAATATAAACTTTAAACTTCTTTAAACTTCAAACTTAAGCTTTAACTCATTTAAACTTATAAACTGTAAACTCATTTAAACTTATAAACTCAAAACTCATTTAAACTTACAAACCAAATTCAAAAACGTGTACACTTATAAACTCATCCATTTATACACTTATAAACTCTAAACTCATAAACTCTGAGTGTGTGTGTGTGTGTGTGTGAACCCACATACACACACACACTCTTTAAACTCATTTAAACTTAAACTCTAAACTCATTTAAACTTATAAACTCAAAACTCAAAAACTCGTAAACTAATTTAAACTTCAAACCACTTTAAACTTCGTACGTATAAAGCTCCCAGCTCCCAAGCAACTCCATAGCAACCAAACTTGAGTACCCTAGCAACCATTTTGCAAGACCTATATCTCTGTATCAGAACATTGTATAGAGATGAGGTTTGGCTCTTTTGACTCATGCTAGCAAACAGCACTTCCAACATGCTACACATGCTAGCAGTGAATAGCTACATGCTAATAGCGATTAGTTAAGTGCTAAATCATACCAAGATCATGCTAAGAACTATACAAACTCCATAGTAACCATCTGTGACAACTACCAACCACCAAGTAACACCATAGCAACCACCCAGAACACCCTAGCAACACCCTAGCAACACCATAGCAACTACCAAAACACCCTAGCAACCACCTAGCAACATCATAGCAACCACCCAGAACACCCTAGCAACCGCTTAGCAACACCCTAGCAACCACCCAGAACACCCTAGCAACCACCTAGCAACCACCCAGAACACCCTAGCAACCAAACAGAATACCCTAGCAACAACCTAGCAACACCATAGCAACCACCCAGAACACCCTAGCAACCACCAAAAACACCCTAGCAACCGCCTAGCAACCACCCAGAACACCCTAGCAACTGCCTAGCAACCACCCAGAACACCTTAGCAACCCACTAGAAAACCCCCAACAACTTTTTAACTTTAAAATACTTTAAACTTTAAACTAATTTAAACATTAAACTAATTTAAACTTTAAACTAATTTAAACTTCAAACTAATTTAAACTTTAGACTAATTTAAACTTTAAACTAATTTAAGCTTCAAACTAATTTTAACTTTAAACTATTTTAAACTTCTAACTAATTTAAACTTTAAACTAATTTAAACTTGAAACTACTTTAAACTCCAAACTACTTTTAACTTCTTCAAACTTTCTGGTCCAGCTTTCTCAAGCCAACTTAAAGTTTGTCTCGACGAACTTTTTAATCTAGTTATTCTTATTTTTATTCTGGACAAAGTTTGGCGCGTAACTCGTCCCGCACCGTTTGTCTCAGACCCCTGAGTGAGGTGTCAAATCGACCGGCTCATTGAGGAGAGGTGTGCTATGACTTTTATAAGCGATCGGGGGTGCGATGTTTGCCCCAGGGGCAAAAAAGCGTCCAAAAAAGTCCCATAGACTTAACATTGCGACAAACTTTGACGACTCCTAGCTCAGAGCGAGGATTTCACATAAACTTGTGATTTGCCACATTTGAAGAGGCTGACAGGCTCTGTAAGAACATACCTCACAATGGGGTAAAAGTTGTAGCCCTGGGGGGCAGAAGCTGCCCAAAGTTGCCCCATTGACTTACTATGGGGAAGGAACGTCCTGTGAAACTCACATGCTTTTCCTACTATGGTAAATTGCATAGGGATTTTGTATTGAACATAGCTCCTGATCACAGTGTCATAGAGACAAGGGGGCGGGCTCATTTTACTCAGACGACCAATCAGTCTCTCAGGATCATTGTGAAGATATCAAGCCACGCCCTAGCAACCATTTAGAGCCCCTTAGCAACAAGTTCCATAGACTTCCATTGAAAGAGTTCAAAGAGATATCTCCGGACTGAATTGTCATAGAAACATGGGGGTGGTCTCATTTGACTCGGGGCAGCAAACAGCCAATCATGAATCACCTCAACACTTCCTAGCCCCTCCCTAGCAACCATTGTCGAACACCTTAGCAACCAAAATCCAAAGAGGGATATCTTCCATTATGAATATCACAGAGGCATGGGAGTTGGTTTATATCATTCATAGTGACAAGAAGCTTTTGCAGTTTCATAATTGGCATCTGCCAAGCCACTCTATAGCAACCAAACAGAGTACCTTAGCAACCAAAATACAAAGAGGGATATCTGCCATTCTGAATGTCACAGAGAAATGGGAGATGGTTTATATCATTCATAGTGACAAGAAGCCTTTGCAGATTCATCATTGGCAACTGCCAAGCCACTCCCTAGCAACCAAACAGAGTACCCTAGCAACCGTTTAGCAAAACGAATATCTCTGTATCAGAACATCGTATAGAGATTGGAGTTGGTTTATATCATTCATACTGACAAGCAGCCTTTGAAGTTTCATGATTGGCAGCTGCCAAGCCACTCCCTAGCAACCAACAGAGTACCCTAGCAACCAAAATACAAAGAGGGATATCTTCCATTCTGAATGTCACAGAGGCATGGGAGTTGGTTTATATAATTCATAATGACAAGAAGCCTTTGCAGTTTCATCAGTGGCAGCTGCCAAGCCACTCCCTAGCAACCAAACAGAGTATCCTAGCAACCAAAATCCAAAGAGGGATATCTTCCATTCTGAATGTCACAGAGGCATGGGAGTTGGTTTATATCATTCATAGTGACAAGAAGCCTTTGGAATTGCATCATTGGCAGCTGCCAAGTAACTCCATAGCAACCAAACAGAGTACCCTAGCAACCAAAATCCAAAGAGGCATATCTTCCATTCTGAATGTCGCAGAGGCATGGGAGTTGGTTTATATCATTCATACTGACAAGCAGCCTTTGGAGTTTCATGATTGGCAGCTGACAAGCCACTCCCTAGCAACCAAACAGAGTACCCTAGCAACCAATATCCAAAGAGGGATATCTTCCATTCTGTATGTCGCAGAGGCATGAGAGTTGGATTATATCATTCATACTGACAAGCAGCCTTTGGAGTTTCATGATTGGCAGCTGCCACGCTACTCCCTAGTAACCAAACAGAGTACCCTAGCAACCGTTTAGCAAAACGTATATCTCTGCATCAGAACATCGTATAGAGATGGGAGTTGGTTTATATCATTCATACTGACAAGAAGCCTTTGCAGTTTCATCATCAGCAGCTGCCAAGCAACTCCATAGCAACCAAACAGAGTACCCTTGCAACCATTTTACAAGACCTACATCTCTGCATCAGAATATTGTATAGAGATGGGGGTTGGCTCATTAGTTTCAGTTGTAAAACAGTCTGTAAATATCACCATGGTAACTGTGTATTCACACCCTAGCAACCATTTAGAGCCACCTAGCAACCATATTGCAACATATAGAAGCCATATTTCAGCTCCACAACATCGTACAGACATGGTTGTTGGCTCGTATGCAATCATGTACAACACCCTAGCAACCGAGTGGAGAGTTTTGCCACTGCAAGCACCATTTCACATTTTCTTCAGGAAATGTACATTCTAGTTATTATTCTTATTTTTATTCTGGACAAAGTTTGGCGCGTAACTCGTCCCGCACCGTTTGTCTCAGACCCCTGAGTGAGGTGTCAAATCGACCGGCTCATTGAGGAGAGGTGTGCTATGACTTTTATAAGCGATCGGGGGTGCGATGTTTGCCCCAGGGGCAAAAAAGCGTCCAAAAAAGTCCCATAGACTTAACATTGCGACAAACTTTGACGACTCCTAGCTCAGAGCGAGGATTTCACATAAACTTGTGATTTGCCACATTTGAAGAGGCTGACAGGCTCTGTAAGAACATACCTCACAATGGGGTAAAAGTTGTAGCCCTGGGGGGCAGAAGCTGCCCAAAGTTGCCCCATTGACTTACTATGGGGAAGGAACGTCCTGTGAAACTCACATGCTTTTCCTACTATGGTAAATTGCATAGGGATTTTGTATTGAACATAGCTCCTGATCACAGTGTCATAGAGACAAGGGGGCGGGCTCATTTTACTCAGACGACCAATCAGTCTCTCAGGATCATTGTGAAGATATCAAGCCACGCCCTAGCAACCATTTAGAGCCCCTTAGCAACAAGTTCCATAGACTTCCATTGAAAGAGTTCAAAGAGATATCTCCGGACTGAATTGTCATAGAAACATGGGGGTGGTCTCATTTGACTCGGGGCAGCAAACAGCCAATCATGAATCACCTCAACACTTCCTAGCCCCTCCCTAGCAACCATTGTCGAACACCTTAGCAACCAAAATCCAAAGAGGGATATCTTCCATTATGAATATCACAGAGGCATGGGAGTTGGTTTATATCATTCATAGTGACAAGAAGCTTTTGCAGTTTCATAATTGGCATCTGCCAAGCCACTCTATAGCAACCAAACAGAGTACCTTAGCAACCAAAATACAAAGAGGGATATCTGCCATTCTGAATGTCACAGAGAAATGGGAGATGGTTTATATCATTCATAGTGACAAGAAGCCTTTGCAGATTCATCATTGGCAACTGCCAAGCCACTCCCTAGCAACCAAACAGAGTACCCTAGCAACCGTTTAGCAAAACGAATATCTCTGTATCAGAACATCGTATAGAGATTGGAGTTGGTTTATATCATTCATACTGACAAGCAGCCTTTGAAGTTTCATGATTGGCAGCTGCCAAGCCACTCCCTAGCAACCAACAGAGTACCCTAGCAACCAAAATACAAAGAGGGATATCTTCCATTCTGAATGTCACAGAGGCATGGGAGTTGGTTTATATAATTCATAATGACAAGAAGCCTTTGCAGTTTCATCAGTGGCAGCTGCCAAGCCACTCCCTAGCAACCAAACAGAGTATCCTAGCAACCAAAATCCAAAGAGGGATATCTTCCATTCTGAATGTCACAGAGGCATGGGAGTTGGTTTATATCATTCATAGTGACAAGAAGCCTTTGGAATTGCATCATTGGCAGCTGCCAAGTAACTCCATAGCAACCAAACAGAGTACCCTAGCAACCAAAATCCAAAGAGGCATATCTTCCATTCTGAATGTCGCAGAGGCATGGGAGTTGGTTTATATCATTCATACTGACAAGCAGCCTTTGGAGTTTCATGATTGGCAGCTGACAAGCCACTCCCTAGCAACCAAACAGAGTACCCTAGCAACCAATATCCAAAGAGGGATATCTTCCATTCTGTATGTCGCAGAGGCATGAGAGTTGGATTATATCATTCATACTGACAAGCAGCCTTTGGAGTTTCATGATTGGCAGCTGCCACGCTACTCCCTAGTAACCAAACAGAGTACCCTAGCAACCGTTTAGCAAAACGTATATCTCTGCATCAGAACATCGTATAGAGATGGGAGTTGGTTTATATCATTCATACTGACAAGAAGCCTTTGCAGTTTCATCATCAGCAGCTGCCAAGCAACTCCATAGCAACCAAACAGAGTACCCTTGCAACCATTTTACAAGACCTACATCTCTGCATCAGAATATTGTATAGAGATGGGGGTTGGCTCATTAGTTTCAGTTGTAAAACAGTCTGTAAATATCACCATGGTAACTGTGTATTCACACCCTAGCAACCATTTAGAGCCACCTAGCAACCATATTGCAACATATAGAAGCCATATTTCAGCTCCACAACATCGTACAGACATGGTTGTTGGCTCGTATGCAATCATGTACAACACCCTAGCAACCGAGTGGAGAGTTTTGCCACTGCAAGCACCATTTCACATTTTCTTCAGGAAATGTACATTCTAGTTAAGTTGGCTTGAGAGAGCCAACTTTCTGATATTGTACTTAAACTTATTATTATTAAGTTGGCTTGAGAGAGCCAACATACTGATATTGTACTTAAACTTATTATTATTATTATTCTTCTGAGCGGAAAAAAATCTGACTCAAACTCGTCCTAGAGCTTTAACTCTACATACTCCAAACTCGGCTCAGACACTCAAACTGATCTGACCGAGTGTGCTATATCTTTTCAGACTGATCGGACTTACGGTTTTCCTAAAAATGACGATCAAAACTCGGAAAAACTCCCATTGACTTGCATTGGGGAGTTCTAAAAAATTCAAATTTAGATTCAAACTCACCAACCGACGAAAATTCAAATCAAAATACCTTGAAGACTAAACCAAACTGCCGTTCTATATACTATATTAGCCAATGAGACTCATTTAAACTAATGAACTCTAAACTCATACACTTATAAACTAATTAACTTATAAACTCATGAATTCATAGACTTATGAACTCTTAAACTCATAAATTAATAAACTCTGAACTCTTAAACTCATTTAAACTTATAAACTCTAAACTCATTTAAACTTATAAACTCTAAACTCATTTAAAACTTATAAACTCTAAACTCAAAAACTCTTACACTTATAAACTCATCAATTTATACACTTATAAACTCTAAACTCATAAACTCTGAGTGTGTGTGAACACACACACACACACACACACACACACACACACACTAAACTCATTTAAACTTAAACTCTAAACTCATTTAAACTTGTAAACTCAAAACTCGTAAACTACTTTAAACTTCAAACCACTTTAAACGTTTTAAGTTTAAAGCTTCAAGCTCCCAAGCAACTCCATAGCAACCAAACTTGAGTACCCTAGCAACCGTTTTGCAAGACCTATATCTCTGTATCAGAACATCGTATAGAGATGAGGTTTGGCTCTTTTGACTCATGCTAGCAAACAGCACTTCCAACATGCTACACATGCTAGCAGTGAATAGCTACATGCTAATATCAATTAGTTAAGTGCTAAATCATACCAAGATCATGCTAAGGACTCTATAAAAACTCCATAGTAACCATCTGTGACAACTACCAACCACCTAGCAACACCATAGCAACCGCCCAGAACACCCTAGCAACTGCCTAGCAACCGCCCAGAATACCTTAGCAACCGCCTAGCAACATCATAGCAACCACCCAGAACACCCTAGCAACCGCCTAGCAACACCATAGCAACCACCCAGAACACCCTAGCAACCGCCTAGCAACCACCCAGAATACCCTAGCAACCGCCTAGCAACACCATAGCAACCACCCAGAACACCCTAGCAACCGCCTAGCAACCACCCAGAACACCTTAGCAACAGCATAGCAACCACTCAGAACACCCTAGCAACTGCCTAGCAACCACCCAGAATACTTTAGCAACCGCCTAGCAACACCATAGCAACC
Source organism: Abramis brama (assembly GCA_022829085.1). Lineage (NCBI taxonomy): Eukaryota > Metazoa > Chordata > Actinopteri > Cypriniformes > Leuciscidae > Abramis > Abramis brama. Next base: position 34,806,530 of record CM040785.1, read on the forward strand.
ACCCAGAACACCCTAGCAACCGCATAGCAACCACCCAGAACACCCTAGCAACCGCCTAGCAACCACCCAAAACACCCTAGCAACCACCTAGCAACCACCCAGAATACCCTAGCAACCGTCTAGCAACAGCATAGCAACCACCCAGAACACCCTAGCAACCGCCTAGCAACCACCCATAATACCCTAGCAACCGCCTAGCAACACCATAGCAACCACCCAGAACACCCTAGCAACCGCCTAGCAACACCATAGAAACCACTAAAACACCCTAGCAACCGCCTAGCAACCACCCAGAACACCCTAGCAACCACCCAGAACACCCTAGTAACCGCCTAGCAACCACCCAAAATACCTTAGCAACCGCCTAGCAACACCCTAGCAACCACCCAAAACACCATAGCAACCGCCTAGCAACCACCCAGAACACCCTAGCAACCAACCAGAATACCCTAGCAACCACCCATAACACCCTAGCAACCGCCTAGCAACCACCCAAAATACCTTAGCAACCGTCTAGCAACACCATAGCAACCACCCAGAACACCCTAGCAACCGCCTAGCAACACCCTAGCAACCACCCAAAATACCATAGCAACCGCCTAGCAACCACCCAGAACACCCTAGCAACCACCCAAAATACCTTAGCAACCGCCTAGCAACACCCTAGCAACCACCCAAAATACCCTAGCAACCGCTTAGCAACACCCTAGCAACCACCCAGAATACCCTAGCAACCGCCTAGCAACACCATAGCAACCACCCAGAACACCCTAAACTAAACTAAATTAAACTTCAAACTATTTTAAACTTTCAACTAATTTAAACTTTAAACTAAATTAAACTTCAAACTACTTTAAACTTTCAACTATTTTAAACTTTAAACTAAATTAAACTTCAAACTATTTTAAACTTTCAACTAATTTAAACTTTAAACTAAATTAAACTTCAAACTATTTTAAACTTTCAACTAATTTACACTTTAAACTAAATTAAACTTTAAACTACTTTAAACTTTTTCAAACTTTATGGTCCAAACTTTCTCAAGCCAACTTAAAGTTTGTCTCGACGAACTTTCGCATCTAGTTATTATTATTATTCTTCTTACTAAAAATTTATCCCCTATCTCCTCCTAGAGCTTTAACTCTACATACTCCAAACTCGGCTCAGACCTTCAGACTATTCTGACTTGAGTTGCTATATCTTTTCAGACTGATCGGACTTACGGTTTTCCTAATATTGCCGATCAAAACTCGGAAAAACTCCCATTGACTTACATTGGGGAGTTCTAAAAAATTCAAATCTAGATTCAAACTGGCCAACCGACGAAAATTCAAATCAAAATACCTTGAAGACTAATTCAAACTGCCATTCTATATAATATATAAGCCATTGAGACTCAATTAAACTAATCAACTCATCTATCTATCTACTTCAAACTATTTTAAACTTTAAACTACTTTAAACTTCAAACTAAATTAAACTTCAAACTAATATAAACTTTAAACTTCTTTAAACTTCAAACTTAAGCTTTAACTCATTTAAACTTATAAACTGTAAACTCATTTAAACTTATAAACTCAAAACTCATTTAAACTTACAAACCAAATTCAAAAACGTGTACACTTATAAACTCATCCATTTATACACTTATAAACTCTAAACTCATAAACTCTGAGTGTGTGTGTGTGTGTGTGTGTGAACCCACATACACACACACACTCTCTAAACTCATTTAAACTTAAACTCTAAACTCATTTAAACTTATAAACTCAAAACTCAAAAACTCGTAAACTAATTTAAACTTCAAACCACTTTAAACTTCGTACGTATAAAGCTCCCAGCTCCCAAGCAACTCCATAGCAACCAAACTTGAGTACCCTAGCAACCATTTTGCAAGACCTATATCTCTGTATCAGAACATTGTATAGAGATGAGGTTTGGCTCTTTTGACTCATGCTAGCAAACAGCACTTCCAACATGCTACACATGCTAGCAGTGAATAGCTACATGCTAATAGCGATTAGTTAAGTGCTAAATCATACCAAGATCATGCTAAGAACTATACAAACTCCATAGTAACCATCTGTGACAACTACCAACCACCAAGTAACACCATAGCAACCACCCAGAACACCCTAGCAACACCCTAGCAACCACCCAGAATACCCTAGCAACACCATAGCAACTACCAAAACACCCTAGCAACCACCTAGCAACATCATAGCAACCACCCAGAACACCCTAGCAACCACCTAGCAACATCCTAGCAACCACCTGGAATACCCTAGCAACACCATAGCAACCACCCATAATACCCTAGCAACCGCCTAGCAACACCATAGCAACCACCAAAACACCCTAGTAACCGCCTAGCAACCACCCAGAATACCCTAGCAACCGCCTAGCAACACCCTAGCAACCACCCAGAACACCCTAGCAACCGCCTAGCAACACCATAGCAACCGCTAAAACACCCTAGCAACCGCCTAGCAACCACCCAGAACACCCTAGTAACCGCCTAGCAACCACCCAAAATACCTTAGCAACCGCCTAGCAACACCCTAGCAACCACCCAAAATACCCTAGCAACCGCTTAGCAACACCCTAGCAACCACCCAGAACACCCTAGCAACCACCTAGCAACCACCCAGAACACCCTAGCAACCAAACAGAATACCCTAGCAACAACCTAGCAACACCATAGCAACCACCCAGAACACCCTAGCAACCACCAAAAACACCCTAGCAACCGCCTAGCAACCACCCAGAACACCCTAGCAACTGCCTAGCAACCACCCAGAACACCTTAGCAACCCACTAGAAAACCCCCAACAACTTTTTAACTTTAAAATACTTTAAACTTTAAACTAATTTAAACATTAAACTAATTTAAACTTTAAACTAATTTAAACTTCAAACTAATTTAAACTTTAGACTAATTTAAACTTTAAACTAATTTAAGCTTCAAACTAATTTAAACTTTAGACTAATTTAAACTTTAAACTAATTTAAGCTTCAAACTAATTTTAACTTTAAACTATTTTAAACTTCTAACTAATTTAAACTTTAAACTAATTTAAACTTGAAACTACTTTAAACTCCAAACTACTTTTAACTTCTTCAAACTTTCTGGTCCAGCTTTCTCAAGCCAACTTAAAGTTTGTCTCGACGAACTTTTTAATCTAGTTATTATTATTATTCTTCTTACTAAAAATTTATCCCCTATCTCCTCCTAGAGCTTTAACTCTACATACTCCAAACTCGGCTCAGACCTTCAGACTATTCTGACTTGAGTTGCTATATCTTTTCAGACTGATCGGACTTACGGTTTTCCTAATATTGCCGATCAAAACTCGGAAAAACTCCCATTGACTTACATTGGGGAGTTCTAAAAAATTCAAATCTAGATTCAAACTGGCCAACCGACGAAAATTCAAATCAAAATACCTTGAAGACTAATTCAAACTGCCATTCTATATAATATATAAGCCATTGAGACTCAATTAAACTAATCAACTCATCTATCTATCTACTTCAAACTATTTTAAACTTTAAACTACTTTAAACTTCAAACTAAATTAAACTTCAAACTAATATAAACTTTAAACTTCTTTAAACTTCAAACTTAAGCTTTAACTCATTTAAACTTATAAACTGTAAACTCATTTAAACTTATAAACTCAAAACTCATTTAAACTTACAAACCAAATTCAAAAACGTGTACACTTATAAACTCATCCATTTATACACTTATAAACTCTAAACTCATAAACTCTGAGTGTGTGTGTGTGTGTGTGTGTGAACCCACATACACACACACACTCTCTAAACTCATTTAAACTTAAACTCTAAACTCATTTAAACTTATAAACTCAAAACTCAAAAACTCGTAAACTAATTTAAACTTCAAACCACTTTAAACTTCGTACGTATAAAGCTCCCAGCTCCCAAGCAACTCCATAGCAACCAAACTTGAGTACCCTAGCAACCATTTTGCAAGACCTATATCTCTGTATCAGAACATTGTATAGAGATGAGGTTTGGCTCTTTTGACTCATGCTAGCAAACAGCACTTCCAACATGCTACACATGCTAGCAGTGAATAGCTACATGCTAATAGCGATTAGTTAAGTGCTAAATCATACCAAGATCATGCTAAGAACTATACAAACTCCATAGTAACCATCTGTGACAACTACCAACCACCAAGTAACACCATAGCAACCACCCAGAACACCCTAGCAACACCCTAGCAACCACCCAGAATACCCTAGCAACACCATAGCAACTACCAAAACACCCTAGCAACCACCTAGCAACATCATAGCAACCACCCAGAACACCCTAGCAACCACCTAGCAACACCATAGCAACCACCAAAACACCCTAGCAACCACCTAGCAACATCCTAGCAACCACCTGGAATACCCTAGCAACACCATAGCAACCACCCATAATACCCTAGCAACCGCCTAGCAACACCATAGCAACCACCAAAACACCCTAGTAACCGCCTAGCAACCACCCAGAATACCCTAGCAACCGCCTAGCAACACCCTAGCAACCACCCAGAACACCCTAGCAACCGCCTAGCAACACCATAGCAACCGCTAAAACACCCTAGCAACCGCCTAGCAACCACCCAGAACACCCTAGTAACCGCCTAGCAACCACCCAAAATACCTTAGCAACCGCCTAGCAACACCCTAGCAACCACCCAAAATACCCTAGCAACCGCTTAGCAACACCCTAGCAACCACCCAGAACACCCTAGCAACCACCTAGCAACCACCCAGAACACCCTAGCAACCAAACAGAATACCCTAGCAACAACCTAGCAACACCATAGCAACCACCCAGAACACCCTAGCAACCACCAAAAACACCCTAGCAACCGCCTAGCAACCACCCAGAACACCCTAGCAACTGCCTAGCAACCACCCAGAACACCTTAGCAACCCACTAGAAAACCCCCAACAACTTTTTAACTTTAAAATACTTTAAACTTTAAACTAATTTAAACATTAAACTAATTTAAACTTTAAACTAATTTAAACTTCAAACTAATTTAAACTTTAGACTAATTTAAACTTTAAACTAATTTAAGCTTCAAACTAATTTAAACTTTAGACTAATTTAAACTTTAAACTAATTTAAGCTTCAAACTAATTTTAACTTTAAACTATTTTAAACTTCTAACTAATTTAAACTTTAAACTAATTTAAACTTGAAACTACTTTAAACTCCAAACTACTTTTAACTTCTTCAAACTTTCTGGTCCAGCTTTCTCAAGCCAACTTAAAGTTTGTCTCGACGAACTTTTTAATCTAGTTTTTTCTTGATATACTTGATAAGTGAAATGTGACAATATGCCCCACAGTGCATTGTACTGTAATATGACCATATTACAGATTAAAATGTTATCTGATCTAATAAAAAAATATAAAAAAAACAAACTAAAATATTGCCAGTAAAATACAATTATTCACTTTTTCAAATTAACATTAAAAATAAACACATTTTTGAGTTTGACAACAAACACACTGCAAAACACAGCTATAGCCTACAGCATAGTTCAAAACATAATAATAATTTCTAAACATTGACTCTCAGTCTTTATTCACATTTATCTCATGGTTTCTCAAAACAATTCATAAAAGTATAGAATAGAATATCATAGTTCTAATAGGGGCACATTGTAACACAGTGTGACAACATGCCCCACAAGCACAACTGAGATTTAAACCCCGCTAGTGTCTTCTGCTGGTTATATCTGCATTAAATAACTACTGTATCTCAACTGTTAAATAACAAATATAAGATTCAAATAATATCAGATTTGTCTGATTTTAAATAAACACAAAAAACAGAGATGAAAAATTAACTTCGGTTAGAAATGGCTATGGTTAAATAAATGATCAGTGATATCTTCCAAAGATTTTTTTAATTTTGGCGCAGTGTCTCTATATAGTGTTTGCAACCTGGTCTCATAGGAAATACATAGCCCTAGCTCTGTACAATGTTTTGCAGCACCACAAAATATGTAGGCTTCCATCATCCATATCACTGCAGTTGCTAACAGAAATAAACACTAGAGCCAGTAAAACAGCAAGCACCTTTAATCATTTTCACACACAATTGTGATACAGTGGCAGATTATGGATTAATAAGGACTTGTTTTCATGCGGCTTTATGTTATGACCTCAAAACACATTTTACCACGGTGCATTTGGAAATGAATATAACAAAATTATAAATGCAACACTTTTGTTTTTGCTCCCATTTTTCATGATCTGAACTCAAAGACCTTTTCTATGTACACAAAAGGCCTATTCTCTCAAATATTGTTCACAAATGTGTCTAAATCTGTGTTAGTGAGCACTTCCCCTTTGCCGAGATAATCCATCCACCTCACAGGTGTGGCATATAAAGATGCTGATTAGACAGCATGATTATTGCACAGGTGTGTCTTAGGCCGGCCACAATAAAAGGCCACTGTTAACGTTTTATAAACAATTCATCGTTTTTATAGCATGTGTTTATTACCTGAACTATTACAGACCTGATCCATTAGGAAGCTTTGGAAGACAACACACCTACAATAAAGGCATATTTCTCCCAGATTAGTTGTTGTTGACATTCTATGATATAGAACTGTTAGTTTCTCATGTATGACTGAGATTTAGCTTTTTAAATGTGTATGATGGCATGTTTAAATCGATATTTACAAATAAATTCTTGTGTTTTTATTCTGTCTCCCAAAGTCATCTGCACATTATTAAAATAGCCTTTAAATTATAGGCTGATAGCTCAAGACAACACAAGAACGTCTCGGTTACGTATGTAACCCTCGTTCCCTGAGTAGGGAATGGAGACGTTACGTCAGTAACGATGAATGGGGTTTCGCTTAGAAAGCCTATCACCTTTGATATTAGAAAACGAGCCAATGGCAATGAAATGCCATGGGTCTGCAGAATTTGCACAGCGTAACTCCGCCCCACCTCGAGGGAATAAATAAGGAAGTACACCGGCAACATGCCGATATGTCTTCGCTGAGGAGCCGAGACTGAACTCAGGCATTCCAGCGGTACAGCGGAAGTGGCAGGGAGACGTAACGTCTCTGTTCCCTACATACGTAACCGAGACGTTCCCTTTTGTGGTCACTACAAGTTACGTCAGTGGCGACGAATGGAGTTCCCAGTCTAATCATGCCACCTCGGCTGTCTTCCAGTGCCCTGCGTAAGTCTGAGCTTCCTGTCGTGAGACTGGACTCCTACTTAACACAGGAATACCAAGGTACACTGGGAAGCATATCTCAGTGTAAATATGCAATCAGTGCCAGCCCGAAGACTTCGAGACTTCGGGCTGGGTTGGAGACTTACAGAATACACATATGACCCGGGAGGGGGCTGCATATGGAGAATCACTGGGGTGTCCAGCCGCAGGTGGAATATTTCAACCCCAGGGGTGGCAAGGTGGCTTGCCAAGGTAAAGACACATCCTCAGAGAGGCTTACAGTGGAAATACACATGTGGGGGTCGCCCAGAGGGGGACCCATGCACATGGCGGCACCTAGCCATTTGCGAAAGCTGCCGGTGGCATTACTCTTGACGTCAACAGTGCTGGAGGAACTCAGGGCCTGCGGGGAGGCTCACCTGAGGAGAATATCGCACGTATCCAGTCCGTGGAGTGGAATGGCGAGCAAGCGAAGACACCTGAGCGGTACCAGCTGGTTGAAGCGAGTACGTGAGAGGACACTGGCTCCACTCGGAGGTTATAGAACCTGGCGAATGTGTTGGGTGTCGCCCAGCCTGCAGCTCTTTAGATGTCTGTTAGCGAGGTGCCTATCCAGTGAGACAACTTTTGCTTGGAGAGAGCCTTTCCCTTCAGCTTCCCACCATAACAGACAAAGAGCTGGTCTCAGGTCCTGAAACACTGCGTTCTGTCTACGTAAGCACTGAGGGCGGGAACTGGACAGAGCAGTGCCAAAGCTGGGTCTGCCTCCTCCAAGGGCAGCGCTTGCAGGTTCAGCACCTGATCTCTAAAGGGAGTGGTGGGAACCTTGGGCACATATCCAGGCCGGGGTCTCAGGATCACGTGAGAGTTAGCCAGCCCAAATTCTTGGCACACTTCGTCAACCAAAAATTCCTGCAGGTCTCCTACCCTCTTAATGGAGGCCAATGCAACCAGGATGCTGCAGCCAATGCTGTCTTAATTGACAGGAACTTAAGCTCCACTGATTGCAAAGGCTCAAAGGGAGCACTCTGCAGGGCAGTTAAAACCACTGAGAGGTCCCAAGAGGGTACGAGAGGAGGGCGGGGAGGATTTAGTCTCCTTGCTCCTCTCAGGAACCTGATGATCAGGTCGTGCTTTCCTAGAGACTTACCTTCAACTGCATCATGATGTGCGGCAATAGCGGCAACATACAATTTCAGGGTGGAGGGAGACAGCTTTCACTCCAACCCTTCTTGCAGGAAGGAAAGCACGACACTGATCGGGCATTTTGTGGGGTCTTCTCGGCGAGAAAAGCACCAGTTGATGAAGAGGTTCCACTTCAACGCATAGGCATGTCTCGTGGACGATGCTCTAGCGGAAGTGATGGTAGCCACCACCGCTGGTGGTATGGTACTCAAACCTGCCTCGTCCCGTCCAGGAGCCACACGTGGAGGTATACGGCGGGAGCATAGACCACCTTGTCGGTTGATGTACGCTACTGTCGCGGTATTGTCTGATCGGACTAGTACGTGCTGGTTCCTGAGCAACGCACAGAAGCGGTGCAGAGCCAGATGTACTGCCAGCAACTCGAGGCAATTGACCTGCCAAAGGCGCTGGGGTCCTGTCCAGGAGCTCGCGGCTGCATATCCATTGCACATGGCGCCCCACGGGGTGGAGGCATCTGTTGAGACAACAACATTCCTGGAAACTCGTTCTAAGGACACTCCGGCCCGTAGAAAACTGAGGTTCGATCACGGGGTGAAGGTCTGACGGCAGGCCGGAGTCACTGGGACTCGGAGCGTGCCGTGTTGCCATGCCCACCTCAGGACTCGATTGCGAATCCAGTGCTGAAGTGATCTCATATGAAGCAATCCGAGCGGCGTTGCTGCGGCTACGGATGCCATATGCCCCAGGAGCCTCTTGAATAGTTTCAGTGGAACCGCACTCTTGCCCTCGAACTGTCTCAGGCAAGTCAGCAGTGACTGCGCAAGCGTGCTCAAAAGCTGCGTGCACGTGGCGACAGAGTCGATTTCCATACCGAGAAAAGAGATCCTCTGCACGGGACAAAGTTTGCTCTTCTCCTAGTTGACCCGAAGGCCCAGATGAGCTAGGTGCCAGAGCACTAGGTCCCTGTGTTCACAAACCTGGTCTCGAGAGTGAGCTAGGATCAGCCAGTCGTCAAGATAGTTCAGGATGCGAACCCCGTGTTACCATAGAGGGCTGCCTCGATGACCTTCATGAAGACACTAGGAGACAGGGCTAGCCTGAATGGGAGAACCACATACTGGTATGCCCGCCCCTCGAAAGCAAACCATAGGAACGATCTGTGTCGAGGTAGAATCGCTGCAAACCAATCCTGTGGCCGCACACATTCGAAAATGTGCCTGCCTGTGAAGGGAGCGGTTCAAGACGCGCAGGTCCAGGATTGGCCGTAACCCACCGGATATCTTGGGTACAATGAAGTAGGGGCTGTAGAACCCGGACTTCATTTCGGCTGGAGGGACAGTCTCGATCGCACCCTTCGCCAGTAGGGCGGCGACCTCCACTCTCATGACAGGGGCATTGCAACCGACCATAGTGAAGCAGACTCCCCTGAAGCGGGGAGCAGACCGTGCGAACTGAATCGCATAGCCGAACCTGATGGTTCTCGTGACCCAGCGGAACAGCTTGGGAAGCTCTAGCCATTCTCCCAAAAACTGTGCCAGCGGGGTCATGCAAACCACAGATGTACCCTCGGTGGTGCAGCGAGGCGGAATGACCAGCCTGAACGTGGGCGGCGTAGCGATCCGGTGTGGGGGCACGGTCATTAGCCACGTCCTGCTAGAGGAGGCCAGGGAAGGACCAGCGTTCCACAGGGGCGTGCTCTGGCAGGGATCTGGCGACAGAGGGGGACGAGTGTGGCGAGGCTCGTGAGCGGCGCACACTGTCATCTGAGAACTCTGTGCTCAGAGATGGGTATGTCAGTTCTTTCTTTAACCACATTGGGGTGCTGCTCGCCGTGAAATGAGTAGCGGGGTTGGGACAACCAAGGATTCTCCCCCAGCCCTCCACCGGGGGAAGGAGTGGCCCTGCTACCATCTCCTGGAAAGAACTGATCGCCATCTCTGAGCAGCCCGTCTCAGGGGTGCCGCTTAGCCTGGCGTTTAGCGGGGCGCGGGGCCGGAGAAGGTTGTGGCGCCTTCCTGCGGCTTCCTCCACAACACGGCCCAGGTGAAGGCTGCTGCTGGGCCCGTGCGGGAGGGGCAGGAGCCGCAGGAGGACGCCCTCGGCGGCGAGCAGACTGAGGATTCTGTGCCAACGGCTGGGTGGAGGCAGCAGTGGGCCGACGGGGCAGAATATGTTTGATGGCCTCAGTCTGCTTCTGGGCGGTTGAGAACTGTTGGGCGAAGTCCTCGACCGCTCCGCCGAAGAGGCCAGCCTGGGATATGGGGGTGTCGAGGAAACGGGTTCGCTCAGCCTCCCTCATATCAGCCAGGTTGAGCCACAGGTGTCTCTCCTGGACCACACATGTGAACATCACCTGACCCAGGGAGCGTGCAGTCACTTTCATCGCCCGGAGAGCAAGGTCAGTGGCGGCACGCAGCTCATCAAAGAGCCCTGGGTCAGTCCTCCCCTCGTGCATGTCCCTGAGCATCTGAGCCTGGTAGACCTGCAGAGTGGCCATGGCATGCAAGGAGGCGGCTGCAGAGTGCAGAGTGGAGGAGAGAAGAAGCGCTCTGCGGACACAGTTGCATTGCAACAGAGCGTTCAACCTGGGGAACCCCAGTGTACCCTTTAGCAGCGGCCTGATCGAGAGGAGGAAAGGCGGAGAAGGTCGCCGAACGATCACGGGAAGACAGGGGAGTCTTCCAGGACCTTGTGACCTCCTCGTGCACATCCAGGAAGAAAGGTATTAGGGTTGGAAGCTGACGGGGATCAGCGGCCGCACCCAAAAAACAATCACAGAATTGTTTGAATTGAATCACAAGAATGCACAGAATTGAATCACAAGAATGCACAGGGCCGGGTGGAGGAGACCACTCGAGCCCAATGGCCGTGGCTGCCCGGGAAAGCATGGCCATCAGCTCGGGATCAGACTCGGGCAATGCTGGCACACCTGAAGGCGGCAGCACAGCTGAATCGTCATCTCCTGAGGACTCCTGCCCACCTTGTGATGCAGCAATCGACATTGAATCATTGTCTGGAGCGCCAAAAGAGACCCGCGGCACGCCGAAAGATGATGTCGCGGGCTCAATCGGGACGCTCTCGGGTTGCAACGCTTGAGAGGGGGGTGTGGTCCAAGGAAGAATCGTCGGTGCTTTGTTTCACACCGTCACCCTCAGGTCACCCTGGCCACCAGCCGAAGTACCAGCTCTCGTGGAGGAGGTAGATCAGGTTGTGGATGAGGGGACTCTCCCTCTTATGAGATTATTGAGTCTCGACCGTAGCGTTGCGATGATGAGAGTATTTGACGAGAGTGCAGAATTCAGTCAGAATGTAGAGTTCAGCTCGCGCACTGAACAAAACTCCAGTGTTTCAGCGATTACTAATCGTAATGCCTCTGACTGGCCATTGCATCTCAATAGATCGTGTGTGATTGGTTATAGTGCGCAACGCTGTATGATGCAACATAAGCAGATCTAAATTTAATGCCGCAAGCCTGCAATCGACACTTTATTTAATTTTAATTTTCACTTTATTACTAGATTCCAGACCTCTGGAAACTCCATGTCTGGTCCCTGGACGGGAGGCAGAGCTTCTAGGTGAACTACCACAAGCTGTCATAGACACCATCACTTCTGTAAGAGCACCCTCTACGAGGCATGCTTCGCTCTGAAGTGGAACCTGTTCGTTGAGTGGTGTTCTTCTCACCGAGAAGACCCCCGAAGATGTTCGATCGCTACTGTGCTTTCCTTTCTGCAAGATGGGTTAGAGCGAAGGCTGTCTCCCTCCACCCTTAAAGTGTATGCTGCCTCCATTGCCGCACATCACGATGCAGTTGATGGAAGATCCGTGGGGAAGCACTGAATAAGGATGTGGCAGAGCGTCCGACGCCAGGCCTAGCACTCGTATGCATTGGTGGAACTTGTGCTAGGCTGGGTCCCATATGTTGTGATACATGATGTCCCATATATGTCCCTACGGCAATCCCATATGTGTATTCTTCCACAGTACGGCTCCCTGCGTCGAGCCCGTGTCTTTCCCTTGGCAGAGCATGCTCTGCCATCTCTGACCGGTGTTGTCTCCCCCGTGCTTAGGCCGGAGCCTCCTCAATGACATTCCATATGTTGTACTGCCCGGAAACGCCTAGTCCACATGTGTAACTTCCACATGATATCTCTCTACGGGAAGGATGTGGCTTCTGCAGCCTCTCCCTTTCCACTGAAGCAGCACTAGATGGTGTGTTAATTGGGATCCCAATCAGTATGGTATGTCCGACTCAAGAAAAAGAAATGGTGCGTGCATCTGCTTCCGTATTTATACCCGCGTATTTATACATCTAGCGGGGCGGAGCGCGAGATGCAAATCTCGCAAGCCAATGTGCATTGGCTCGATTTATCAATACTCAAAGATGACAGGCTCCCTAAGCGTGATCCCAATCACGTCTCCGTTCCCTCTGTCAGGGAACGAGGGTTACATACATAACCGAGACGTTTCACTCGCCTGTAGTATTGGTCGCCCACCCACGATATGGTCTCGTGAATATTCATGGTAGTTCTACCCATTGAAACCAAATATTTCAGATACCGAATATAGTGTAACACCTGTTCCGTTTCAAGAAGAGCTTAAAGAGCTCGTGCTTCAGTCAGTGTGTCAGGACAATCTCATCTCATGGAATGAAAATATCATAACAGTAACTGTAGGCTACTAGCAGTGTTCAGTTCGACCCCGAGTCGGACAATAATGCCCACAGAGCCAGAGAATATATGCTGCATGGAGATAGAACAGGTATAGTTTTGTTTAATTACGGTTATAACTTATTTGTTATCTTGCTTTTATCCACTATTAGTACAAGCCTGTTTTAACGGACCCCTTCCGAAAGATGGCCAAAAATGTACTTATGAGTTTTATGAAGTTTATTGTAATTAACACAAAAGCATTACACATTTGTTTTAGTCCAGAAAATCACCATAAGAGCTGAATAAAACAGTACAAGAAGTGCGCATTAAAGTCTTATTCCATAAGCTCTTTCTCTCTCCCATGCATTATCATCAACATACACAGAGAATTACACAAAAAAAACTCATTACGTTACAACTAACAATAAACAAATATATACAGACCTTTTCAGGGGGTGCTTAATAAACTGGTGAACTTTATATCCGTAAAATTGTAATAAAGCGCGCGCTCTCCCTTCATTACTGCAGTGACCGGTATCGATCCGGAGATCACAACACAGATCCATTCTCGAGTAAAAACGCTTTAGCAAAGACTGCTTTGTACGGACCCTCGTTCACAATGCAGTCTGTTGTAAAATGATTCGCGCAAACGTAATCTAGCATATTTGTGATTCTGCTCAAGCTGTCGCATACGTCTTTTCACTTGCAATAGCCTGCAGCACGTAACACAAATGCAACAGCATGGCACTCTGTAGGCATCTCACAACAGTTCCCACATGAGCGATTATATAGATTATCATGACAGAATATGCTAATCAAAGACTTGAAGATAGTTAAAATCCACATCAGCAACATAAATTAATCAAATGGAAGCTTTAGCGTAAGTTCTGCCAGGAAGACTCAATTGTTACGTCACTTATTTCTCATCTAACCAATCGTGTTCTAATACTCGTAGTATAAAAGATTGGTACTTACACATGTCTGAGTTCGCAGATGCTGACGCCAACATTCACCTCCATCCTCCCCACCAGGATGGTCCCTTCCCAGACCTCCCAGGTAAATTTATGTCGGCTCCCAGGTAATAATGTAATTTTAGGTCGGCTGCACCCCTGCCTTCGTCTTCAGGCAGGAAATGCAGAATCCGTTGCCCTTGGACTGCGAGTTACGGACGGGGCCTACGCCAAAGAACTTTATATCACAATACTTGCTTGCTGGGCCATTAATAAATGTATGCTTTGTTACGTCATTTTGCCTCCTGAGTCTTTCTGGTAGAACTAACCATTCAGAAACGTCCTGTTGCTTCTACATGTTGTCACTTCTTCTTGAGTCTCTCCATCATTGTCCGACTCCAGTTTAAACATAAACATAAAACATTTTCAGTGTGTGACATTTTTGTGCTTGTTTGTGTGAGATAATCGGAGCTGCAGTGCTAACACACACACACACACACACACACACACACACACACAAGCTCTTGAAGCTCCGCCCTCTGTGCCAGGAGCAGCAGCTCATTTGCATTTAAAGGGACACACAAAACAACACGTTTTTTGCTCACCCTCAAAAAAGGGATAATTTTAACATACTGTAAAAATGATCTGTGGGTGTGATGACGGGTGCTAAGATGACGTCATCACCACTGCGATTATGGCAGTATGTGAAGTCTTAACAAACTGTTTATGGACTTATGTTTCTTTACATTTGTTATTTATGGTTTTGTGTTTCTGTTGACTATGATGCAGTCTATTATGTTGATGATGCAATTGTTTAATCTGGTTTATTATTCTATAATGTTCAATTATAATAAGTTTAAGATATGCTGTTTGAGTTGATTGCAGATAGGTGCACATATCAGCGGTCATCACAACGTGTTACGTCTACTGTAGTTTTCCTTTGATGTATTTTTCCCATTAACCACACAGAGACAAGTGGTAGTAATGCATTTTATTATTTATTATTTCAAATCTCTATTTATTCCCACATTGCAAACAGTTGCCCCACATGCTGTCTACTCACCATATCCTGCTCCTGTGACTCCTCAAAAGGAGGGGGCGGGACCACAGCTTCCCTTTTTCTTGTGTTGGGTTAAACCATTTCTATTAGTAGGGAAGGGATACATATTGGTGATGTAGAGAGGGATAAATGTCCAATGGTGTTTACATGTTGTTTAAATTGCCGAATGAGTTTATTTTATTTATTTTTGAAAGTTAAATGGTTAAATGGTCATATGTTTAGGCTATATTTTATTTTTATTTAATTTCAATCTGTGAAACTGTACACTCCTACTTCTCCACTGGCAATGAATAAAAATCCTCTTTGGATGATATCTGAGTCCTGAACCTATCTACCACCTCCCCTTGATCTCTATGGGACACGTTATGTATGTACAGTGGGGTATTTTGAGCTAAAACTTCACATACACACTCTGGGTGTTATGATGAGGCAGGAATGAAGCGGAGAGAGAATCCATATGCAAGCATACTTTAATAGAACAAACAGAACACGGAACTCAGGACAGGAAACAGCTACAACGACCAACAAACAACAACTGAAGCACAGAGGTATATATACACAGGCAAACAAGCTAAACAAGATTACAAGGGGGTGTGGTTAATCAGAAACACCTGGGTAGACTAATAAACAAGAAAAACTACAAAGGACTACAAAACATGGCACAGGACAGGAAATAACAAAAGTCCACACAAGACAAGGGACACACAGGACAGGAATCATGACATAGCCCCCCACTTAAGGAGCGGATTCCAGACGCTCCTCAGGAAATAGTTCAGGAGGGTGGTGGAGTGGAGACGGACCCGGGGGGCGGGATGGAGGGCCAGGCCCGTGGAGCGGAAGAGGGCCTGGAGACTGCAGTAGTACGGGCGACCAGGGCGGAGCAGGCAGTGCAGGCGACCAGGGCGGAGCAGGCAGTGCAGGCGACCAGGGCGGAGCAGGCGGAGCAGGCGACCAGGGCGGAACAGGCGGAGCAGGCAGTGCAGGCGACCAGGGCGGAGAAGACCCTTCAGGCGGAGAAGACCCTTCAGGCGGAGAAGACCCTTCAGGCGTAGACGACCCTTCAGGCGGCCAGGGCGGAGACGACCCCTCAGGCGGAGACGACCCTTCAGGCGGAGAAGACCCTTCAGGCGTAGACGACCCTTCAGGCGGCCAGGGCGGAGACGACCCCTCAGGCGGAGACAACCATTCAGGTGGCCAGGGCGGAGACGACCCTTCAGGCGGCCAGGGCGGAGCTGGCTGAAGAGGCAACCATGGCGGCGCGGCCTCCATGGTCCAATCGCGGGACCTACTGCCCCCCCCCCCCCAAAAAAAATTTTCTTGGGGACAGCTATGGAGTCATAGGCTGGAGCAGGCACCGGCTCAAGAACAGACACCTGCTCAAGAACAAGCACGTCGGCGGCCATCTCTGGTGAGGGCTGAGGTTCTGGCATGCCGGCAGCCATCTCTGGTGAGGGCTGAGGTTCTGGGATGGAGACAGGCTCAGGACTGGGCAGAACCAGCGGCGGAAAAGTCTCTGTGCTGGACGGGACCAGCGGCGAAGGAAGCTCTGGGCTGGACGGGACCAGCGGCGAAGGAAGCTCTGGTCTGGATGGGACCAGCAGCGAAGGAAGCTCTGGGCTGGACGGGACCAGCTGCGAAGGAAGCTCTGGGCTGGACAGGACCAGCGGCGAAGAGGGCTTTGAGCTGGACAGGACCATCACAGACTCTGGCTCGGCGGCGGCGGCCATCTTGTCCAGAGACACTGGCTCGGCGGCGGCCATCTTGTCCAGAGACACTGGCTCGGCGGCGGCCATCTTGTCCGGAGACATTGTCTCAGTGGCGGCGGCCATCTTGTCCGGGACTGAATTTATATTGATTAAATAATAAAAACATGGAGTTGAAAAGTAATAACACTAGAATACAAATTAGTAGGGCCTTCAGTACTGAATCAGAGAGGAGGGGTTCAAAAGGGGCACTTTGCAGACGGTCTGTCTCTCAGCCGCCTGCTCATATAGATCAGTTTATATTATAAGCTCGTTTTGAGGAAAAATTGGGTTGTAGCTCGTTGTCTATGTTACTATGATTGAAAATATGTGTCATTTGTGTTTTAACAACATTTAGCTCATGAGTTATTGATCCAGGAAGTTCGAATCTGTGAATATATTGGCAACTTTACTGAACTCCTTGAGTTAAGCACCGATCGCATTTCTTTATATTTGAGTCCAAGTTCAAACACTCTGTAACGCTCCATTGTTAATATACGGAGCTGTCTGAAATAGATGCCTGGATGTGGACATACATATTTTCCATCTTTGGACCTGTGTTGTGACCTTTGGAATGTGTTTCAAAAGTTGTATAAGATTAGGTTCATTTGAATCCTCTTCTCTTATCTGACACCTGTAAGAAAAAGAAGTGCAGTGGCACACATTAAGCCTCTGATATACTGTATCATAAGAGTTTCATTTGAATACTACTGTTTGTAGTGATAAAGAGAATACAAAGTCATGACATTAATGTGGTATCCACATTTATATGATCACAAACAGCAGATTCCTCCTAAGAAAAACAATATGGCTGCAAGTCCACTTACAGTGGGACCACCGTAGAATTTGACAAGGATATTCTGAACACAAAGGTTATTTAATTCAGTTATTTAATTATGCCATCCAGTATCGTGGACTCGCTCTCTCTTGTTTCATGCAAACACAGCTGCAATTATTTGGTGACTGTTGTTTTGTTCACTGTTGGATTATAAGATACAAACAGGTACGATTTTAAAACCGTTTAATCTGAAATCTCTCTGATCCCCATAAATATTTATGTGGTGAAATGCTGTTTAATAAGTGTTATGACTGTATACCGTATCTCTTAATTGTCCATCTAGTTTGAACTGCGGAAACTTTGGGCCCTATTTTAACGATCTGAAACGCAAGTGTCAAAGCGCAAAGCGCAAGTAACTTTGTGGGCGGGTCTTGGCGCTGTTGCTATTTTCCCAGCGGGATAAATGACTCTTGCGCCAGGCGCAAATCTAAAATGGGTTGGTCTGAAGTAGCTTCATTATTCATAGGTGTGGTTTGGGCGTAACGTGAAATAAACCAATCAGAGCGTCATCTCACATTCCCTTTAAGAGCAGACGCGCTTTGTTCTAAAGCGGATTCCTATTATAACGGCGTATTTGCCAGACGCGCGCCAGGAGCGGTTCACAGCCAAGGAGAGCAACGCTCTCGTCAGGGACGTTGGGGATGGAGAAACCCACCCAAATTAACTTCGGTTAAAAAGGTGTATGATAATTTGGGTAAATGTGTAAGCTAGATGTATGCTTTTATAATAAATTGTCTATCTATCTATCTATCTATCTATCTATCTATCATAATAATGTATGATTTGCAAAAATGAAAACTGCTGCTTCTGTGTAGATGAGAGAATCAAAGTGTATGCGCGTTGTGCACACGCTACATTGATTATGGCCAAGCATGCGCCCTTAAAATAGCATCTGAATAACATGCGCAACGCGCCACTGACTTTAAACTATTTTTTCCTGGTTAGTGGCGCAATTGTTTTCTAAACCTGCAAAATAGCTGTCATAATTCAGGGGCGGAAGCAATATGCAAGTAAACTCTTTTATTGTTGGTCAGAAGACACAGCAAAAACACACGGGTGGGCTGGTGGCGCAGGGACTTGATGGTCAGCGTGGAGGTGAAGACAGGTGACGGTGAATCCAGTGAAGTGAACATCCAACACGACGAACACCACGAAAACACCGAACAGGACACGATCTGGAACTGGAACAGGAACTGGAACCGGAAGAGCAGACGACGACAACACACTGAGGACACCAAAACCAACGATCTGACAGGGAAAGGAGAGTGCGATGAGTTTATATAGCAGAGATGATTGATGGTAGCTGATGAGGGGAATGAGATCAGGTGGAGTGCTGATCAACTGAACGAGCAGCCACGCCCACTCACACACACCCACACACACCAAACAACAAATACACGAGACACGAAGAAACCAGTGAATTCATGAACCGTGACAGTACCCCCTCTCCTAGGAACGCCTCCTGGCGTCCCCAGACTCCCTTACCTGTCGATTGTAATCATCGATAAGAGAGTGATCCAGGATGTCTCTGGCAGGAACCCAACTCCTCTCCTCCGGACCGTAACCCTCCCAGTCCACCAAGTACTGGAATCCGCGTCCCCTCCGCCTTGAGTCCAGAATGCGATTAACCGAATACGTAGGTTCCCCTTCTACGAGACGCGGCAGGGGGGGAACCGGGACGGGCGGATTAAACTGAGAACGAAACACAGGCTTGATTTTGGAAACATGGAAGACGGAATGAATCCTCCTGTACACTGGAGGGAGTTTGAGGCGGACTGCCACCGGGCTAATGATCTTGGTGACAGTGAATGGGCCAATAAATTTGGGAGCTAGCTTATTAGAGACGGAGCGGAGAGGAATGTTCTTAGTAGAAAGCCACACTTTTTGACCAACGACGTATACGGGAGGCTTAGACCGGTGGCGATCGGCTTTAGCCTTGGTGCGCGCTCCCGCTTGGAGTAGAGTCTCGCGTGCTCTAGTCCAAGTGTGGCGACACCTCTGGACAAAGGCGTGAGCGGAGGGGACCGCGACTTCGGATTCCAGACTAGGAAAAATTGGTGGCTGGTAACCTAGACTACACTTAAACGGCGATAGGCCCGTAGATGATACTGATAACGAATTGTGGGCGTACTCCACCATTGACAGTCGTTGGCTCCATGAGGAAGGATTCTTGGAGACCAAACATCGCAACGTTCTCTCCAAATCCTGGTTGGCTCTCTCAGTTTGGCCATTGCTCTGGGGATGAAACCCTGAGGACAGACTAACAGTCGCACCCAGTAATCTACAAAATTCTTGCCAAAATTTGGACACAAATTGGGGTCCTCTGTCGGAGACCACGTCTGTCGGGAGGCCATGTAGCCGAAAGACGTGGTCAACGACTGTTACCGCTGTCTCCTTGGCTGAGGGTAATTTGGGCAAGGGAATGAAATGGACCGCCTTCGAGAATCGGTCCACCACGGTCAAAACTACCGTGTTACCCTGAGAGGGTGGGAGGGCGGTGATAAAATCTAGAGCGATGTGGGACCAGGGTCTCGAAGGGATTGGCAGCGGTTGAAGGAGCCCATCTGAGGCCAGACCCACAGGTTGAGTGTTTCTGGGCGGGGATGGAGGATTGCTCCCCCCGCCTGAAATAGAAGCTCCTGACCGGCAGCTCCAGGGCAGAGCCGTCGAGAAGGGATATTAGGTTCAAGAACCACACTCGGCTTGGCCAGTACGGAGTTACTAACAGTACACTCACTCCATCCTGGCGGACCTTCAGAGCTCCTGGGAGCAGAGCGATCGGGGAGAAAGCATACAGATGTAGCCTTGGCCACGTCTGCACCATGGCGTCCAGACCCAGTGGGGCTGGATGCGTGAGAGAAAACCAAAGTGGACAGTGCATCGTATCCTGAGACGCGAACAGATCCACCTGTGCCTGGCCATAAACTCCCCAAATGTGCTCCACCACCTTGGTGTGGAGCCTCCATTCCCTGGGCCTCAGCCCCTGTCTTGACAGGATGTCTGCTCCTATATTCTGATGTCCCGGAATATAAACTGCTCTCAGGGGAGAGTAACTTCCCTAGGGACCACAAGAGAATCTGGTGCGCCAGTTTGCATAGTGGACATGAACGCAGACCCCCTTGATGATTTATATAGGAGACCACCGACGTGTTGTCTGTGCAAACAAGCACGTGATGGCCCCTGAGGTTGGGAATGAAATGTCTCTACGCATTGAAGACCGCCATCATCTCCAGGCAGTTTATGTGCCAAGAAAGATGATGACTCCTCCACAGACCTTGAGCTGAGTGGCCTTCCATTACTGCTCCCAAGCCCGTGAGAGAAGCATCTGTCGAGAGTGAAACTCGATGGCAAAGAGCTCCTAACACTGGACCCTGGGATAGGAACCAAGGTTTCCTCCATATAACCAAAGTACGGAGACACCGTCGTGTTATCTTGATCATACGGAGTGGGTTCCCTTTCGGGGAAAACCCCTTGGTCTTGAGCCACCACTGTAGAGGCCTCATGTACAGCAGGCAGAACGGTATAATGTTAGACCCGGCTGCCATCAGACCCAACAGCCTTTGAAACTGTTTTACAGTGAGTGACTGGCCTAGCTTTATCTCTTTTACAACTGTGAGGATCGAAGCGACACGAGCAGGCGAGAGCACAGCCCTCATTGTCACTGAATCCCACACGACACCAAGAAAGGTGCTCCTCTGTGCTGGAGAAAGAAGACTTTTCGTGGCATTCAATCTTAACCCCAATTTCTTCATATGCGCAAGAACGACATCTCGATGCTGAACCGCCAGAAGTACAGACTCCGCTAGGATAAGCCAGTCGTCTATATAGTTCAGAATACATATGCCCTGTAGCCTGAGCGGAGCAAGAGCAGCATCTACGCATTTCGTCAACGTGCGGGGTGATAGAACTAGACCAAACGGAAGAACCCGATACTGGTAGGCTTTGCCCCCAAAAGCGAACCTTAGGAACTTCCTGTGTTGTGGAAGGATGAAGACATGGAAGTATGCGTCTTTCAGATCTATCGTAACAAACCAGTCCTTGGATCTGATTTCAGTCACAATCTGCTTCAACGTAAGCATTTTGAATTTCAACTTCTTGACTGAACGATTCAGAAGACGAAGATCTAAAATAGGACGCAACCCCCCATCCTTTTTTGGATCAATGAAATACCGGCTGTAGAACCCTGAATCTCTGCTGGCTGGCGGAACCGGCTCTATGGCTTCCTTCGCTAAGAGCGCTTTCACTTCTTGTTCCATCACCAGAGCCTGCTCTGGATGTACTGTGAGTAACACCCCGTTGTAGCGTGGTGGACGAAAACCGAACTGGATTCTGTACCCCTTTTCTACTATGTGCAGAACTCACTGAGATATATTTGGTAGAGTCTTCCACTCTGACAGATAATCTACTAAGGGAACCAGCCTCTCGAGGCTGGCCTTTGGTGTAATAAGAGCCGTCACTTCGGTGACCTGGAGCATATTGGCAGGAAATAACCGAACTGACTGACTCTCCACAGAGGGCAGTGAAGTTCGTTGGAAACCGCTGCGCCCCGAGGCACAGGGGGTGGCGGGGTTGGCAGAACGGGCTCCTGAGGGCACCGGGATGGAGCAGGCACCATGTAATGAGGTGAACACTGCTCCAGCCCGGAGGGGGCTGCCCTCAGAAGTCTGACGCCGTAAGCATCAGGACCTCTTCTTTGTCGAAGCCTTCTTCATCAACAGAACAATTCTCAGATCGGTCTGCGGCTTAGAAGGCTTTGGCTTAGAGTGTCGTCCCACACCCCTCTGTTTTTGAGGGGGGGCACGAGAAGCAACACTTTCCTTCTGTTGCGCTCTGTATGAGGAGCTTTACGGCTGGGGCTGCTCACGCTCAGCAGCCCCAGAGGCCTGTTGTCTGCGAGGGAGATAATGCTTGCACACCTCCACTTGCTTTTTCGCCTCCTGAAATCTGTCTACAATGGTGTTGACTGCTTCTTCGAATAGACCATGAGGCGATAGCGGGGCGTCCAACAGAAAATATTTGTCCTTGACTTTAATGTCTGACAAATTTAACCAGAGGTGCCTCTCCGAAGTCAAATTAGCTGCCATCGACCGCCCAATAGCACGAGCGGTCTCTTTTGTGGCTCAAAGAGAGAGATCGGTGTCATTGACGCATCACGAGTTCCCTCGAAAGGGAACATGTCGATTTGTTGTTTTGCAGAAGTTGCCAGCTGCTGCTTTGCTGTGACTTAAATAGCGATTCCAGTTTTGGGACGCGGGATTTTTGCTTGCACACGAATGCATTGAACGTCTTCAGTTCGCCTGTACACCGCTGCACTGTAAAACCGTGGCCTTAGGTTCTGGCGCCACCTGGTGTTTGCTTGTGCAATTTCATTGATTTGTGTTTGTTCGTGGTTTGTGTATTTTGTTCAAGTGTGTGTGTGTGCATTTGAGTTGGATTGAAGTTTTGTTTATTGGTTTGCTCATTGTATGATCATTATTAGGTTTTGTTAAGGTATTTGATTCAGGTTTTGGTTTATATTTTGTTATTTGGGTTGGTTGTGTATCATTTCTTTTTCTTGCTTTACATTGATAGGCCTACTGCTCAATTAAGGAGCTGAGAATTTGTGGCTTATTTTGAGTTATTTGTTCTTTTTGATTTTCTTTTTCTTTGGTTGGTGTATTGTGTTGAATGGGTTTAAATAATTATTGTATCTTTGGGTTTGGTTGGTTGGTTTGAAGTGTTTTGATTTGTATTATTTCTTTTTTTTTTCTGTTTTATAATTTGAGCGGTCTAATGCAAAGGCAACATAACACAAAAGAAATAAACCACCTTTGGTTAGTTTTGTTTCTTCCTTTTTTGTGATCTGGTTTTTTTTTGGTTAGTATATTAGGCTATTTATTATTACTGTTGTTGTTGTTGTGTGTGTGTGTGTGTGTGTGTGTGTGGCCAGAGTAGTGGCCGGTCCATGTGATCCTTTGGTTTACGCCTACTGGTTGAAAATTTTAAGTGTAAAGTGTTTTATTTATTTTATTTTTATTATTTTTTTATTGATGTTGAGCTCAATGTGTTTTCGTAATTATTTGATAAATAACCTTGTGGTCTGTGGCATTACGTTTCTGCTTGTCCTTTTCATTTAGTTGAAAGCCTGTTATCGGGGAGGCTTGAAAATTTGGGGTCCCGAGTACGGGCTTTATAAGTGTAAGTTAATCGGGTCACGATCACAAGTAATGCTGCTTTTAAAACGGCACTTAAAGGGATAGTTCACCCAAAAATAAAAATAAAAACAATTATGTGATGATTTTCTCACCCTCAAGTTGTTCCAAACCTATATGAATTTCTTTCTTCTGAAAGATATTTTGAAGGACTATCCCTTTAACTACACTCACTGAACCAATAATCAATTAAAGAACAAATGTAAATGGCATATATTTAATTAAATTGCCTTTTGTTATCAAACAATAGCTATTCTCTTCTCCGGGCTCTGAGATATTCAGGTACAGCTGAAAGCTATAAACACAGATTCGTCAATCAGACCATGCTGTCTGCTTTACCTCCTCTGTCCACTGGATGGCAGTCTCATATATCAAGAGTTTCACACAAACACCATTACTAGTATATTTCAGACAGTCACATAATCCTTATGTAGTAAAAAAAATATTTTAATATAAGTTTTTGTTCCATTGCTTTATTATTAGGTGAAGATGCTTCATGGACAACAAAGGTCTGCTCTGTAGGCTGCCATAATTACAATGAATTTATTTTTTTAAAGTTCATTAACATTGAACAGACTTCAAAGGCACTTCCCCACTTTTTGTTGCATCTTGTAGACCCTGTATCCTGTTTTGACAAGGACTCACAAAAGCCTAACTCAGGGAGACAGGTAGCACTTTCCAAAACCAACAACTCCAAGGGAGTTTATAGTTGTTGAGACAAAGAGTGCATTGTGTAATTTTCCCATGCCTGAAACATCCCACAGTTTGTAGTAAAATAAGGGCGATAGAACACGTTGTACTCATAACATGACATTTTTCAGTACTGTGAACTATCTGCCCCAAGTAGCTAATCTTGATGACCATAAATTGACTTTTATCAGGAGCTTTAATACAAAACATCTCAAATGTGTTAATTTCTGTATTTAATTAAGGAATGGGTATATCCGTTTTCATTAGATTGAGATTCAGAGAAGTCTAATCAGTCTGAACAGCAGGTTCTGTCTCAGCTAACAGGGATCATTCTAAGATCTTTGGCTATAACATTTTGGCAAAATTTTCTCAAAGGTACGAAAAAACGTTGTTCCAGTAACACTAATAGAACATTCTTTCAAAGTTATCTATTCTTTAATTGTCTCAAAACTTTAGCACAAAACCGTTATTTATTGTTCATCATTTTTTTCCTGAAACGTTAGTTGGATGTTTGTTTCTTTACTGTTTTTTTAAATGTTACTACTTGTTTTCAGAACATTTAGAGAACATTCAAAAGTAACGTTCCCATAATGTTTTCATAATGGAAAACTCCCTTAATGTTCATACAGTACAACAAAGAAAAAAAAAACGTTTTAAAACATTAAAAACTAGATGTTTTGAACATTCAGAGACAATATTGAAATAATGATTTCATATCTTAACAACTTAAAATAACTTTTGGTAACACTTTATTGTACAGTGTCGTTACATATGTAGTTACTATAGTACTAACTATAAGTATGCATAATTACATGCAACCAAACCAAACCCTAATCTTATTAAGTACTACTTAATATTACTCAGAACTTAAATGTATAATTACTGTGACACCTTAAAATAAAGTGTAACCTAATGTTTTACTTAAAACATTAACAAAACATCCTTAGAACATATTTTTGGGAGCTGGTATAATACAGCAGCAATAAGTCTTACCAGTGTATAATACTGATATTTAATGTGCTTAATCAACAAATATAGTCTTCTTCACCATTAACACAATAGTTATATTCAATTTCAAATAGCAATTCAACAGCAAAGTTGCTAAATCTCTGCAGTGAGTGTGTGTTTATATTAACATTTAGGCATTATATATCAAACTAAACAAGATAATCTGAGAGTAAGATGACACTGTTTCAAGGTAAAACATCACGTATAAGTACATTCATGTGACAGTTGTATCTGTGAGCTGTTTCTCTTGCACAGTTTTTACTCCAGCATCCAGCATTGCTCACTGTTCTCGCTCCCTCCTTCACCAGTGCCATTCACTATAGGACATTATCGCAATTACAGCGCTTCAGAAGACAGAGTGATACGCTGTATATCAGTACTGTTGGAACAAACTCAAATAAGCAAACAGTTGTGTGTGTGAATAAATAAATAAGACTAAACATTTCTGGTTACACTTTAGTTTAAGGTGTCCTTCTTACAGTGCAAGTATACATTAAGTACTGAGTAATATTAATTAACTAGTGTCAGGGTAGGATTAGGGTTTGGTTTAGGGTTAGTTGTTAGATGTAATTATGCATCATTTTATAATTTATACTTTACATGTGCACTAGCAGAGGATCCACAAGTGCAGAAATGTTCCACTAATGCAATAGATATACTGTTCAAAGTTATGTGCAAAAGTATTGTTCCACTTTGTAAAGTATCTCTCGTGACACATGAT
This sequence comes from Abramis brama, assembly GCA_022829085.1. Lineage (NCBI taxonomy): Eukaryota > Metazoa > Chordata > Actinopteri > Cypriniformes > Leuciscidae > Abramis > Abramis brama. The sequence continues at coordinate 34,832,764 of CM040785.1, forward strand.
AAAATTAAACCCGATTGCTGATTTGCTGAACAAGTACCAAACAAAAACTACATTAATAAGAATCCAGAACATGACCAAAACGTCTGAATTACGTACGTAACCTTGATTCCCAGGGAACGAGACGCTGCGTCATCATAGTCGATGCTATGGGAACATCTCTGGTGTGATGAGTGTCTAAAGCCCGTATTGAATCACGTCGATTCATTGGCAGATAGCACTAGCTCCGCCCACCCTCAGTTTATGACATCACGAGCACATCCTAATGAGGCTTCAGTGAAGCGATGCTCACGCTTACATAGATGGATTTACTATAGGAAACCTGTCTGAAGTTAGATGTTCCCCCGCTGAACATGATACAAGATCCGGCACGAGATCCAGCGCCGCTACGGTGGAAACGGGACAACAGAGACTGGTTGATTACACTTGAATTGCTTATAAATGTTTAATTTTTACTTCTAATATTTGTTAAACCAGCTTAAATGTTGGCAATATGTATTAAAAATGATATAAAATATATTTAAATTGTAATAAATTGAAAAATAGAGCTGGGACAATATACTGATGCATCGCGATTCGTGGATCGATTCCAATTTTTTCCGAATGTATCGCAAATCTAGGCTAATTTTTCACAGCAGATGGCGCTCTAGGCTAATTTTTCACAGCAGATGGCGCTCTAGGCTTGTTTTTAACCACACGCTCAAATGCTCACGCAGAAGAGCGCTCATGCATTCGGCTGATTCTGAGAATACTCGCACCTCAGAATGCTTTTATGAAGCGAGATTAATGTAAACAGCCCACTGCAAGCACCCTTGTAATTCGCTTCAACCTTTTCAAACTTTATGAATGATTATTTTATAGAAGGTTCAAGTAGTGTGTAAGGCATTGGATTAAAAACTAAACTCACAATCGATCCGACAGAGAAACGCGATGCAGTTGGAAAAATGGGAATTGATCCAGAATTTCTCGATTCACGATGCATCGATATATATTGTCCCAAATTAACCCAGCATGTGTTCTGTCCTATATTTACCCAGCCCTTGGGTTGAAAACAACTCAAAATGGGTTGTTTTTAACCCAATGTTTTTTAGAATGAGGGAACCAAGGTTACTTACGTAACCTAGACGCCCCCTTTTATAAGATCTCTTTGACGCTGCATCAATACCTGACGCAATGGGAACACTGTACAATCATGGCATACTACGAGGTAGCCACTGATTCATCAGTCGTGAGAACAAAGTTGCAAAGACTAATGAACATAGTGACAACACTGGTTTAAACCACTAACACCAGAAGTTGAATCAACATTGTAAAATCTGATAAAAGTGTGCAGAGAGGTCCAATGATACTTCTCTGGCCAAAGCTTATGAAGACGCAAAACTCCTACAAGAGTGTGTATGAACACTTAAAGGCGAAGTCAAGCCACACACCTCATAACAAGCCTCCAATATAGCATTCCTCATTCAATGTGACATCCTCCGCTTTGTAGCAGCAAAACCTTTGTTACGGCCACCAAAGCAGACAAACAACGGGTCAGATTTACGCCACTGGCTTGTGCGGTCAACATAAGTCCTTAAAGCTCTAACAGGACAAAGTCTATGCAACTTCTCTTTCTCCTGTGACTCAAAGGGAGGAGGAGAGAAAGACTTCAAAACAACAGCCTGCAAGCTAAGCAAAAAAGAAACCACCTTGGGAAGATAACCAAGTCAAGACCGTAACTAGACAGGGATCAAAATCTAAACAAGAAGGGCTCGCCAACAAAGCTTGCAAGTCCCCAATTCTCTTAAGATAAGTGAGTACCACAGATAAGCCAAGATGGAATGAATACAGGACAGAAAGGCTTTAGCCATCTCATCCCAAGCATGCATGATGCACCGAAACACGAGTGAGTGTCTTCCTAAACATACGCCGTTAACAGGAACATGTTTATTAGTAGCAGCTGTAAAGCATAGAGACAAAGCTTAGAGGAGGCTCTAGCTGTCAGGGTTCTGTCAGTCTTGTCTTTGTTTGGGTTAGGGTTAGGGGAATGAAACATCCATAAACTGTCCGAAGACACTTCAGGCTATGCACTGGCCCTGCGCTACAACTGGCCGCTCCCCGCACACAAACACTAAAATGCACCAAGCAACATCAAGAGAGACGCATATAATTATAAAATATTAAAAGGGCTAGATCGCCGTGGGCTGTGTCCAAGAGGGCTACATTGCCGTGGTTTATACCAACAAGGGTTTAATTTTGTCAAAAAGCGAAGGGTAGGTGTTAGTCAGATGTGGTGAGGGGCATATAACCCACGTGAGGAGACACTCGACGTCACAGTGGACGGAGAAAAAATTATTGGGCTCTGCAACATCAACAACAACAATGATGGCGGCCATTTTAACCAACTCCAGACCTGTATGGGTCGAAGAGAAAATTTTCCAAAGCTTCTGCTACATCACACATCCCCAAATGATGGCAGCTGTACTCATTTTTACGGTTTTGAGTCATTCAGGCATACTTTCACGACGCGTTTCGAACTTTCCCAAGGTTCTTCATCAGGTGAATTAGAATGACAACTGTCTCTGTTCCCTCTCTACTCCATAGTGCTCGAGGGCGTGGTCCCCCTCCACTTTTATAGCGGTAGGGGGCGGGGCGCCCCTCCCACTTGAACTAAACTACCTTTCAGCACTGTATGGTGCTTCATAAATCGTTTTTTGACTATCAATAAATTGGTTTTTAATTTCAATATTTAATAATAATACACATACACTCACAGACATCACAAGGAACACCCAGATCACATGCACGAGGTCCAGAGTGCGAGGCACTGGCGTGGTTAGGGGAATGAAACATCCATAAACTGTCCGAAGACACTTCAGGCTATGCACTGGCCCTGCGCTACAACTGGCCGCTCCCCGCGCACAAACACTAACATGCACCAAGCAACATCAAGAGAGACGCATATAATTATAAAATATTAAAAGGGCTAGATCGCCGTGGGCTGTGTCCAAGAGGGCTACATTGCCGTGGTTTATACCAACAAGGGTTTAATTTTGTCAAAAAGCGAAGGGTAGGTGTTAGTCAGATGTGGTGAGGGGCATATAACCCACGGGTTAGGGTTAGGGTTAGGGTTAGGGTTAGGGGAATGAAAAATCCAAGATCTGGGACCCTAAGGTCCCAGAAATGGCTGTGCACTGGCCCACTTTCTGCTGACCACTAAAGGTTACCCAAGGCAAAGAAAGGGAACGATGCCGTGCTCCAACGTCCCACTACAATGTCCACTTGACAAATACGTAAATCTGTGTATAATATTAGTGGCAAATATAACAATAATAATAATAATAATAATAATTATTATAATAATAATTATTAAAATGCTAACACCTATAACCCGTCTCATAATATCTGTTTTATATGTCCGCCCACACACGTGTGTATATTTATATTTTATTGTCCATATGGTTGTGTTGTGCCATAATGAGTGTAAAAAATGATGAGATGACCCCTATTTTGTTTGTTTGTTTTTAATATTTTTCCAGGGGTCGACCAGAGAGGGCCAACAACAGTCGGGGTAGGCGACGGAGGGCCGTCCAGACCGCATCAACAGGTAAGTGGGGGTAGATTTTAGTATAGAAAATGGAGTAATTGATATTTTTGTTTGTTTGTTTTTAAACCTTCTTGCAGGGGTCGACCAGAGAGGGCTAACAACAGTCGGGGTAGGCGACGGAGGGCCGTCCAGACCGCATCAACAGGTAAGTGGGGGTAGAATTTAGTGTAGAAAATGGAGTAATTGATATTTTTGTTTGTTTGTTTTTAAACCTTCTTGCAGGGGTCGACCAGAGAGGGCTAACAACAGTCGGGGTAGGCGACGGAGGGCCGTCCAGACCGCATCAACAGGTAAGTGGGGGTAGATTTTAGTGTAGATAATGGAGTAATTGATATTTTTGTTTGCTTGTTTTTAAACCTTCTTGCAGGGGTCGACCAGAGAGGGCTAACAACAGTCGGGGTAGGCGACAGAGGGCCGTCCAGACCGCATCAACAGGTAGTGGGGGTAGATTTTAGTGTAGATAATGGAGTAATTGATATTTTTGTTTGTTTGTTTTTAAACCTTCTTGCAGGGGTCGACCAGAGAGGGCTAACAACAGTCGGGGTAGGCGACAGAGGGCCGTCCAGACCGCATCAACAGGTAAGTGGGGGTAGATTTTAGTGTAGAAAATGGAGTAATTGATATTTTTGTTTGTATGTTTTTAACCTTCTGGCCGGGGTCGACCAGAGAGGGCTGAAAACGGTCGGGGTAGGCGACCGAGGGCCGTCCAAACCCGATTAACAGGTGAGCGGGGTAGGTTTTAGTGTGGTAGGTTATATAAGGGTCCTGAAAAATAGGGCTTTTTGTGTCCGGTGTAGTTTATGAGGGGTTATTGACGGGTAGGTGTTAGTAATGAGATGTGGGTGGCCATTCAAAGAGGAGTTTTTGGTCTACACCACTGTCCCAAAAATAACGGAAGAGCGTTGGGGAGAGAGAAAAATTTAAACCTCATTGAGGCCTCTCGGGTAGACTGTGTCCAATCTTTTGATCCAAATGCTCTCGGCCTTGAGTCTTTCTTTTAGAGACCACGCTGGATTTGATTGGAGACAGGTGACTTTGAATGCAGACAGACCGTGGGTCAGGAAGTGTTGCACTAGGTGTCGTCGCTTCTCAACTTTATGCATAATATTGTGTGCATGTTGGTAGGCTCTGACCCTCAGTTCATTTTTCGTCTGACCCACGTATTGTCTGCGGCATCTTGTGCAAAAGGCCAAATAAATGCAGTTCACAGCTTCGTGGGTCAGAGGTCGGGGGATTTTAAATATCTTTTTGTTAAATCTGCTCATTACCCACTTTTTTTGAACAAAATACTTGCAGCGGCCGATCCGGCCAATGGGGGCCGGTGTGCGTATCTTGCTGTAGACCAAAGTGTCGTGTAAGTTTTCGTTACGCTTATATGCTGCAATGGGCCTGTGATGTTTGAGAAAGCTAGTAGGTTCAAGGAACTTCAAAAAGTTTTCTTTGATGGCCGAATTAAGGGATACGCATTGTTTGGAGTAGAGGGCAGTGAGCGGGATGATTTTATCTCTAATCTGCCCTTCTGCTCTGGGTGGGCTTTTTGGCTTGTCAAATGTTTTCAGAATCTTTCTCAGGAATGCTCTGCTGTAACCACGCCCACGGAGAGCCCGGAAGAGGATGCGCGTGGCCTCCACAAAGGACGATGGCTGTGAGCAGATTCTTTTGAATCTGAGGAGCTGTGACTTAATGATTCCTTTGAAGGTGTGTCTTGGGTGAAAACTGTCTCTATGAAGTAAAGAATGCGTATCTGTGTCCTTGAAGTAAACCCTGAAATCTAGCTGTCTTGTTTGTTCAAACTTGGGTCCCTTGTATGAGACCACGTCCAAAAAATTGACCTCTGACCTGTCCGTGTTATATTTGACCTTTATAGATGCCTGGTGTGAATTAAGGTGAGCGATGAAAGTGAGGAAATCGTCCTCAGAGTGGGTCCAGACACCCCAGATGTCATCCAAGAACCTATAGTACGCGAAGGGTTTTTTGGCAGAGCCTGCGAGAGCCGTTTGCTCCCAGTCTGCCATAAAAATGTTCGCGTACGAGGGGGCGAACTTCTTCCCCATGGCTGTTCCCTTTACTTGTAAGTAAAATTTAGTGTCAAACTCAAAGTCGTTTTTAGTCAGATTTATCTCCAAAAGTTGAAGGAGATGCTCGTCCGGTCTAAGGGGATCAGGATATTTGGACATAAATTTTCTAACTGCTTTTAAGCCAGTCGGGGTATCAATATTGGTGTATAAACTATCTATGTCAATTGTAAATAACAATGCGTTTTGTGGGATTTTGAGTTGACTAATTTTTGCAATGAAATCGTACGTGTCTTTTAGGTAGCTTGGATGTCTGGTGGAGAGAGGATTGAGGAAGTGTTCCAAGTACTCGGCCGTGAAGTATGTCTCGCTGTTGCAGTCGGAGACGATGGGTCTACCTGGTGGGACCTCAAACGGAACGCTCCACTTTTCTGGCTCTTTGTGGATCTTCGGCAACAAGTAAAACCTTCTGGCTCGAGGTGGGCCTTCACCCACGAGATACTCTTTTTGTTTCGCGCTGATAATCTTTTTTGAACACATGTCATCTAAAATTTCCTCCACCTCTTTTATAGTGTCTGTGTAGATGGGCCCCTCAAGAGGACGATAGTGCTCTGCGACAGACAGTTGTCTCAGTCCCTCACCGAGGTATTGTGCTCTGTCTAAAATGACTGTGGCGTTACCCTTGTCGGCTGGCTTAATTACTATGTCCGTATTGTTATACAATTCTTTCAGAGCTTTTCTTTCGCTCGGTGTTAGATTGGGCTTCACCCCCAGGCCCCAGTGTAGCTTTTTGAACGCAAAATTGTCAGCTCTTATGACCTTCTCTATTTCTTTCGGCAGGCTGGACAAAGCGGGCTCCCAGTCAGAGGGATGAGTGAACGGTACCTTCGCTTTTTGGCTTTTCTTGCCCTCAAAAAATGTCTCGAGTTTGAGCCTGCGGTGGTACGCTTGCATGTCCGCTAAAAGTTCTTTCTTTCTACAGCTCGATGGGGTGGGGATGTAAGAAAGGCCCCTTTTGAGGACTGAGGTCTGTTCTTTTGATAAAACAAAGGACTTTGACAGATTTATGATGAGTTTACGGGAACCGCATTTTGGGTTGTCGGGGTCTACAAGTTTAAATGAGAAGCCCAATGCGTGAGGAGTGCTTTGGCCGTTGTCGGTCTCCAGTGGAGCCCATCCTTCTCCACGTGGAAGTGTGTGGCTGCCAGCAGAGGGATGAAGGACAGATTCTTTTTGATAAAGCTGTTGATATGCTCTAGCATATCCTGCTCTGCTTGCGGTAGCACTCTCGAAAAATTGATAAGGGGCACAATGATTTCTGTCTGTGGCAGAATCCTCTTTGCTATTTTGTATGTTTTCTGTATTTCTGTTATGGCCGTCATTCTATATCTCTGTTTTCGGTTGTTAAGGCCAAATGACAGAACGATCTTTTCCGGTACTCTGGCCACTGTGGCTTTTTCCAACAGATTACATGCATGCTGGAATTTAGCACCGGGGAAGCTGTCCACTTGGAGATCGGGTTCCTCGTAATGAGGGAGTCTGGACAGATTTGAGTCCCCAATGATGACTACTCTCTTTTTTAACGTAAGGCTCCAATCTACGTGTTTCCTTGTGGTGTTAATGTGGCGTAAAGGGCGGTTAAGAGAGCCAGAAGATGGGCTGTCAATCATTAGGGGTTCATTTACGTTTGTGTCTTCCCCAGGTGCGAGAACGCCGAGAGATGGTGCGGTTTTAGGGACGCTCGGTTCACCCTTTTCTACCCCCATGTCTCCCGCTGGCTGTATCGGGTCAAACTCCCGAAGGAACTCAGAGAGCGGTGAAGGTGGTTTTACCGGAGTGGGTGAGTCGTCAGAAAAAAGAAAGCTGCTATGATCTGAGTAAGCGATTGGAGTCGACATTGGGGGAAATGGGAACAATCTGTGTTCCGTCTCTGACACAGGAGAGCTGTTTGGGGCACCAATAGGCTCTGGTGTTGCCACTGCCACCTGTGGGGTGGGTACCCTGTCATTGACCTGTGGCGCTTCCTCCTGAGGAGGAGGAACTAAAACAGAGATTTCCGGCACTGGTGTCACAGGGCGGCTCTGAGCTACAGGGGCCGCGACAGAGATTTCCGGCCTCGGTGTCTCCGGGCGGCTCTGGGGTGGAGGGACCGTTAAAGAGGGTTCCGCTCCTGGATTTATATGGCGGCTCTTATGTGTTCTCTTTCTCTGTTCGCAGGGCTGCGGCGCTTCCGCCTGTATGGGCAGAAGGGACTCTGGTAGGTCCTGTGGAGGTACTTCCTCCTCAAAGGACCAATCTCCTCTATGTGGAGGAGAACTAGTGCCTGCTTTTTCTGGTAAACAGAGTGTTGGAGAAGTTTGTATCTCTATGTGTTTTTGACTGACTGTTTGTCTTACAGGAGCGGTGTTGGCAGGAGGTTCGGTCGGCCGAGGTGCAGGGGCCTGTGTGGCGGTTCGGCTGGTGGAGGCGACGACAGTAGCGTAAGTTCGAGGGAGTGCGGTCCCCCTTGTCTCTGTGGGGGCTTTCTGTGTCGTCGTGCTCACACCAATCGGGATCTCTGCCGTAATCAGGGCCTCTGCCTGTGCAATGGCCTCTGCACTAATTCTACTTCTATAATTTCTGTCCGCCCAGTGTGACGCCACCTCAAATGCTTCAGGCCAATCGGCTTGATTGGTCTGGGCACGTATGCTCTGTATGGTTGCATCAATCATTGATTCGTAATGTCGCTCGAGAAGCAGTTGTGTAGTGTAGGACCAGTTTTTTGCGTTGTCCTGTAGCAACTGTGTAACTCGGTCATTCGGAAAGGCTGGTCTCACCGTCTCTATCAGGAGGTCAGTGAGTCTTTTAAACGTGACCGGCTGGTTATTCTGAACCTGCGTGGTAACTCTTTCTAGATGGTGTACCTGGCGGATCAGATCATAGAATAATTTGATTGTCGTTTTGAGTTGAGGCGGTGCCGGTGTGAAATCTGGATTTTGTCTAAAACGGTTTTCGTTTTCTCTTGCAGGTCTCGCCCTTGTACTGTTTATAGGAGGAGGGCGACGTTGCTGGTAACCGCCCCAGTTCGTGAAGTGCGGGTAAGTGTTGCCTATAGAAGGATTCACGTCCCTCTGTCCTCCTCCATTAAAGTTGAAAGAAACCGTTCTGGGTCTCTGATTGGAGGGGATGTGTGTGTAGTTGTTACGAAAGGATGGTATGGTGCGTCGGTACTCCAGGTGTTGTGGGAGAGGAAAGCCATCCTCGTCCTCAATGTCTGCACCTTCATATAAATATTCACGCCGAGCGCGTTTGTGTACCACCCTATCGTCCTGACGGGGACGTGTTTCTCTGATTGCTCTCTTTTGGCTTTTTTTACCCTTTGTGTTTTTACCAGGAGGCCTGTATGGGCCTGCGACTGGCCCAAAATGACTCTTATGATAGGGAGATCTGTATGGATCTGCTACCTTCTCATAACGGTCATTTTGTGGTGCAGGGAAACGTTGGGAGGGTCCAGGCCTGGACACCTCCCTGTGAGTGGATCTGTTAAATTCCCTGTTTTGACGTTTCTGAATGTTTGTGTTATTCCTGTTTTTTACAGGGCGGGACTGTGGAGCTGTATTTCTTTGTCTCCTGTATGGGAAACTCTGCTCCTTGGCACGGTGGCGTGCTGAAGTGTTACTTGGTGTGAAATTAAAATATTTATAATCTGGTGTAACACTCGTGTGTCTAATTTTTGGACGTGGTGTGGTTCTCTGTCTTGGTCTACCACGGAAATTGTCCATAATGTCAGAACTGTGTGTGTATATTTTTTTGAAACTTTTTTGGTATTTTTATGATTTTTTTGTTGGATTTTTATAGATTTTTATTGAACAAGAATAGAACAAAAAACAACAATAAACATGAAAAAATCAAAAATCAAAAAATCAAAAAATCAAAAATAAATGCGTTCAAGTCTTTCGCGACGTTTCGGTAAATAAATATTACCTTCTTCAGGCTGACTTGAACTTTGAGAAAAAAAACTTTTATGAAAAATGTAAGAAATATATATACAGTATATATGATATATAATATATATTTATAAACTATAATATGTATAGAATACAATATATATATATTTATATATACCGATATATTTTCTACAATGAAATTAACAAGGTGATGAACTCTTTGTTAAGGCGTGGAGGAGCGAAAAGGCTGCGACCAGTTGCTGTCTATTGAGAGCATGAAATGAGAGCGCGCTCGAATGCGCGCCCCCTTATATAGACTAGCTCTAGAAAAAAATAGTTATCCATATGTGGATTTATAGTCCTTCTAATTGAAATAGCTTCCAAACTGGACCGCGAAAGGTAAGTAAAACTTCATATAGTAAAGTGTATAATTGTGTTGGTGGATTTATTTCCTGATTATAGTAAGAAAATAGTTAGTTTCGTTCAAGGGTGTGCGTCGATACTGGATGACGTCATACCCACTGAAAATGGTAAGGAACTATAAATAGTCAAACATAGTCATTAATATGAGTAAAAAATTCCTAAATAAAGGTTTTATGATTAAAATATAAAGTAAACAACTTTCATAAAAAGAGTTGGGGCAGAAAAGGTTGTAAAGTGTGTGTTTTGGATCTCGTTTCCATGACGACATCGTTTTGATCTGGGACGACATCGTTTTATCCACAAGACGTTTTTAAGGTAAAATTATGAGTTTTAATTTTATCCATATGTAGATATGGGCCTAATACATTTCAAAGGATGTAGGAAATATATAAGTTGGGACAGAAAATGCTGTTTGATGTATGTTTGTGAATTATTTCCACGACGACATCGTTTTGATCTGGGACGACATCGTTTCGGTCCGGGACGACATCGTTTCGGTCCGTGACGACATCGTTTTGCGAGGGACGACATAGCTTTATGTTTTTGAGGGAAAAAGAATGATTTGTAATTTTGTCCATATGTATATATGGTCCTATTATATCCTGAAGGGTATAAGAAAAATATATAAAGCTGAACTATATGTTTGTCAATTATGAAATAGGTGTATAAACACATATACCTATGTATATATCTCTATTATTTATGTTTTTAGCTGTCCCATGTGTGTTTCTAAAATCTAAACGCTCTTCCAATAGGATAAAATATCCATAAGTGAGTGTATAATGTGAATATATAATGTTTGGTGTATTATTTCATTAAGTTGATCAAATAGAGACCTGAGAGACAATAGATACACAGAACGAACCCCGTCTCAACCCAGGGCTCTCCAAAAGCTCAGAGGCAGTGGCGCGGGCTTGGTTAGGGGAATGAAAAATCCAAGATCTGGGACCCTAAGGTCCCAGAAATGGCTGTGCACTGGCCCACTTTCTGCTGACCACTAAAGGTTACCCAAGGCAAAGAAAGGGAACGATGCCGTGCTCCAACGTCCCACTACAATGTCCACTTGACAAATACGTAAATCTGTGTATAATATTAGTGGCAAATATAACAATAATAATAATAATAATAATAATTATTATAATAATAATTATTAAAATGCTAACACCTATAACCCGTCTCATAATATCTGTTTTATATGTCCGCCCACACACGTGTGTATATTTATATTTTATTGTCCATATGGTTGTGTTGTGCCATAATGAGTGTAAAAAATGATGAGATGACCCCTATTTTGTTTGTTTGTTTTTAATATTT
>CM040786.1:0-2500 GCA_022829085.1 Abramis brama
CTAACCCTAACCCTAACCCTAACCCTAACCCTAACCCTAACCCTAACCCTAACCCTAACCCTAACCCTAACCCTAACCCTAACCCTAACCCTAACCCTAACCCTAACCCTAACCCTAACCCTAACCCTAACCCTAACCCTAACCCTAACCCTAACCCTAACCCTAACCCTAACCCTAACCCTAACCCTAACCCTAACCCTAACCCTAACCCTAACCCTAACCCTAACCCTAACCCTAACCCTAACCCTAACCCTAACCCTAACCCTAACCCTAACCCTAACCCTAACCCTAACCCTAACCCTAACCCTAACCCTAACCCTAACCCTAACCCTAACCCTAACCCTAACCCTAACCCTAACCCTAACCCTAACCCTAACCCTAACCCTAACCCTAACCCTAACCCTAACCCTAACCCTAACCCTAACCCTAACCCTAACCCTAACCCTAACCCTAACCCTAACCCTAACCCTAACCCTAACCCTAACCCTAACCCTAACCCTAACCCTAACCCTAACCCTAACCCTAACCCTAACCCTAACCCTAACCCTAACCCTAACCCTAACCCTAACCCTAACCCTAACCCTAACCCTAACCCTAACCCTAACCCTAACCCTAACCCTAACCCTAACCCTAACCCTAACCCTAACCCTAACCCTAACCCTAACCCTAACCCTAACCCTAACCCTAACCCTAACCCTAACCCTAACCCTAACCCTAACCCTAACCCTAACCCTAACCCTAACCCTAACCCTAACCCTAACCCTAACCCTAACCCTAACCCTAACCCTAACCCTAACCCTAACCCTAACCCTAACCCTAACCCTAACCCTAACCCTAACCCTAACCCTAACCCTAACCCTAACCCTAACCCTAACCCTAACCCTAACCCTAACCCTAACCCTAACCCTAACCCTAACCCTAACCCTAACCCTAACCCTAACCCTAACCCTAACCCTAACCCTAACCCTAACCCTAACCCTAACCCTAACCCTAACCCTAACCCTAACCCTAACCCTAACCCTAACCCTAACCCTAACCCTAACCCTAACCCTAACCCTAACCCTAACCCTAACCCTAACCCTAACCCTAACCCTAACCCTAACCCTAACCCTAACCCTAACCCTAACCCTAACCCTAACCCTAACCCTAACCCTAACCCTAACCCTAACCCTAACCCTAACCCTAACCCTAACCCTAACCCTAACCCTAACCCTAACCCTAACCCTAACCCTAACCCTAACCCTAACCCTAACCCTAACCCTAACCCTAACCCTAACCCTAACCCTAACCCTAACCCTAACCCTAACCCTAACCCTAACCCTAACCCTAACCCTAACCCTAACCCTAACCCTAACCCTAACCCTAACCCTAACCCTAACCCTAACCCTAACCCTAACCCTAACCCTAACCCTAACCCTAACCCTAACCCTAACCCTAACCCTAACCCTAACCCTAACCCTAACCCTAACCCTAACCCTAACCCTAACCCTAACCCTAACCCTAACCCTAACCCTAACCCTAACCCTAACCCTAACCCTAACCCTAACCCTAACCCTAACCCTAACCCTAACCCTAACCCTAACCCTAACCCTAACCCTAACCCTAACCCTAACCCTAACCCTAACCCTAACCCTAACCCTAACCCTAACCCTAACCCTAACCCTAACCCTAACCCTAACCCTAACCCTAACCCTAACCCTAACCCTAACCCTAACCCTAACCCTAACCCTAACCCTAACCCTAACCCTAACCCTAACCCTAACCCTAACCCTAACCCTAACCCTAACCCTAACCCTAACCCTAACCCTAACCCTAACCCTAACCCTAACCCTAACCCTAACCCTAACCCTAACCCTAACCCTAACCCTAACCCTAACCCTAACCCTAACCCTAACCCTAACCCTAACCCTAACCCTAACCCTAACCCTAACCCTAACCCTAACCCTAACCCTAACCCTAACCCTAACCCTAACCCTAACCCTAACCCTAACCCTAACCCTAACCCTAACCCTAACCCTAACCCTAACCCTAACCCTAACCCTAACCCTAACCCTAACCCTAACCCTAACCCTAACCCTAACCCTAACCCTAACCCTAACCCTAACCCTAACCCTAACCCTAACCCTAACCCTAACCCTAACCCTAACCCTAACCCTAACCCTAACCCTAACCCTAACCCTAACCCTAACCCTAACCCTAACCCTAACCCTAACCCTAACCCTAACCCTAACCCTAACCCTAACCCTAACCCTAACCCTAACCCTAACCCTAACCCTAACCCTAACCCTAACCCTAACCCTAACCCTAACCCTAACCCTAACCCTAACCCTAACCCTAACCCTAACCCTAACCCTAACCCTAACCCTAACCCTAACCCTAACCCTAACCCTAACCCTAACCCTAACCCTAACCCTAACCCTAACCCTAACCCTAACCCTAACCCTAACCCTAACCCTAACCCTAACCCTAACCCTAACCCTAACCCTAACCCTAACCCTAA